>PVHY01002372.1:0-128432 GCA_004024945.1 Uropsilus gracilis | reverse complement strand
AAAACAAAACAAAAAAACAATTTTCCTCTTGGTGACAGTTGAAAGTAGTCTTACAATTCATTATAAAGATGTGGATTTTATAAGTTTGTGATTATATGCAAGCATCACTGGCTCTTTATGCATTTACCTTGGGAACTGAGGTTTGAGGGTATGGGCACAAATGCTCACTCTACTAGCTACTGATATTTGGAATAACTTGTCTTTGTCTGAGACACCAGTCTTATATCTAGCACCAGCATCTGTGCAACTAGTGGGCTAACTTCTTAGCTTGCAGCTAAATTCTCAGATTTCATGATTTTTGACATATACTATAAACAAAGTTAAAAAAGACCACATCCAAACCTTGTTTTGAGTTTTTATATAACAGTTTATCACTTGCCTGATATATTATATGCTTTTTAGCTAAGCTTTGAGGCAGTGAATTAAAATGTATCTGTCCAGAGTCAAAGATTTCATAATGAAAATAGTTGTGTTTTATCAGTAAAAAGTGGTAGAGATGGAATATCCACGATGCGATTAAATGGAAAGAGCAAAGGAATAGGAGTTAAGGCTGGGTTCAGTCACACCATGGCTATGTGATTTTGAAGAGTTCATATTACCCAGCTAGCTGTAGAGACTTCATCCGCAAAACAAGTGGGTTAAGGTGAAATTGTTTATGTGGCTCTTATCTGTTGTGAGAGTAAATTATTCTCTGTGAGTAGGCTTTTTCCTGAGGTAGCTTTTCGCAAAGCATACATTTGAGAGGACAGAATCTTTACTATAAAGAGATTGCTTTTGTCCATATTATTTCCCAGAATTTTTTTTCTACCCAAATATGAGTCACACCAAAAGTTTTTTCTGTCAGTCTGAAAAAACAGGGAAATCATAAGCTCTTTTTCGTCTTTGTATTTTTTTTTTGCGTGTCATAAATTAGACTTTGTGAAAGTGCTCAGTTACCATGGTGATACCCACTAAATAAATGTAAAGGAATAGAATTCTCCCTTTTAAATATAAGTTGTGCATTCATAACACATCAATATGCTCTAGATTCGTTGGCTTTTTAAGCATCAGAAGTACCTGACAATAATGCCAAATTTGTCATAGTTTTGTCTTAAAGAGAGCAGGAACTAATACTATTTTAAGATATATATTGAACTATGTGCAGATAAAAGATGTAAATTAAAGGAATCTAAACTATGTATTGGTGAGAAAGTGTATTTTATATGCTTTCTGAAGTACATCATTTCAATTTCAATCTTATGTCTGGCTCAAATCTAAAGAAAAATTTCTTTTACTTCTTTTATATCAGAATGGGTTCCATTTCCTATTTGAAAATATTACAGTAGTTCTAATTGGTTCTAAAAGTGTATATGAATATCGGATGATGCTTAATATTTTCTGTAAAATGTACTCTATTTGATAACACCTAAGAGAGCATAAGAAGTGACCAACTATAGATGTGCTAATAACCTACATTTTTTTTCATTTATTTTCATGAGGATGAACTTAGTGACTTAATTAGTACCCTGAACCAAGTTTAAATTTTAGTAAAGAAGAGAATAAATTTTATTTTAAATTTTAGTAAAGAATTTAAATTTTAGTAAAGAATTTAAATTTTAAATTTTAGTAAAGAAGAGAATAAAATATTAAATAATAAAATACTATATTTGTAGAATATGAAGAATCTTTTAGAAGGAAATCTAAAGTTTATTCATAGCTTAATTGTTTAAAGGTAGCATATAGCTGAGAAGAGGTGGTATAATTGCTTAAGCATAGAAAGGGTATGAGAAAATATTAAAAAATGTTAAATTTTTTACTGTGTCAAGTCAGTGTGGGACAAAGGGTGGGAAATTTTCCACTCCTGATACTTACTTCCATGTGCCAGAAATTTCTCTAGATTAGTATCCTCTCACTGTTCTTCCATAGGGAAGTTAACAATCTATTGGTGAATTTGAATGGCAACAGACATAGGAAGGTTAAACCCCTTTTTTTGTCCCCTCCATTTGGGAGCTTGTTGCCCCTAGAAGATAGACACACAATCTAATCTACACCTTTGTTTTTAATAGTTGTGACCTCCCATGTCAGAAAGTCTGATAAAACATAGTGTTATGAATTACTAAACTAGTCTAATTCTGTGATTTAGCCTTAAGGAACTCAAATGTTTTCAGATTCAAGTCATGTTCTATATCAACTTTGCCATAATAATAAAAGTAATATTTTCATCTTTCAGGTTTGTTACTGCAACAAAGCTTAGCCTAATATGACTAATACAGTTCACGTGCTACTAATTACAATATAGTGTTTCTTAAATACTGGTAGTTAAAACAACCTACTTAATATCATTGTTAGTTATATCATTATTAAGATAATTCACTTGTACAGTCTCACAATTTTGCTTTATGTTTTTCCTTTTCATTTGTTTCATGTTTTCAATCCTATCCTCCCTGTAGGCATTATTTCTAATAATCTTTTTATGTGTTCTTGGGTATCTATGCACCCTTATAAAATATGATTCATTGTATTGTATAATATTTAAAAATTTACATAAATTACATTTCTACATGAAGTATTATGTAAGCTTTTCCAAGTTTTGTATTTTCAACTCAAAATAACATTGCTACATACATATATCTAGTGCCTTGCTTCTTTGCAGAACATTTGAACTTTATGTAGATTTGCTTCAGGAGAGCAGGAAAATGCCTCATGTGAGGTGTAAGAATCTTTGTGATAGGATTTATAGTTTTGCTTATTGTGTATGTTGAGGACAGATGAACCAGAGTTACTCCATCTTAGTTAGGACTCCATTTTGAAGATTGTGTCCTCTGCCCATTTTGGCAGAGGACGAATACCTGCCATGGCCGGTTGGTCATACAATCTGTTCTTCTACCATCCATTTTGTACCAGTTGACTAATTCCACATGCTGACCCTGCTTTCTTAGTTTCCCAGCAGTTCCAGGAACATGTTCACTCCCCTGCCTGATTGCTTGCTACACAATGGGTGGAGGAGGGGAGAGTGTAGTTTTGCACTATAAACGGTTGTAACAGAGACTGCTCTGGGTCTTTCTTGACAAGCTGGCTTGGGGACCCTGTGCACCAGTAATAAGCCCGCAGCTTTGAACTTCACTCAGAGTCCTATGTCTTGTTGAGCAGCCCACAAGTCACAACAACATATTCTTCATATGGTGGGAAAAAGACAATTAACTTGCAAGTGAGCTGGTTAAGTGAAACTGAATTCAATTCCAGATACAAGCAGTTTCTCTTTTTCAAAGTTTCTCTTTTGGTGAATTTGATGGGGAAAAGGGAGAGAAATAGAAACCCTGAAGTGAGATATAGGAACTAGACACAGAGTTGAGAAGTTGGTGAGAAGGAGTCAAAGATTGAAAATTATTCTGTTTAGAGAATGTTCAGAGATTTCTCCTTGTAGTTAGTACATTAAAACACTGCTGTTGTGCGGTTTTGAAAACAGCATTTCTTGCAGACAAGGGCAGTGAAGAAAGGTGATGTGTGTCAGTATCAATTTGGGGCACTGAATTTGTACATCTGAAACCAAAGCAGGTTTCAGAAACCAAACCACACCCACATGCCATTTGTAATTTAGTGTGTATTTACATAAAAAGGCAATTCTTCCCTTTATATGCCTTTGTTTTTCCAACTAAGTTTCACTGACCTTTCCAAGGTCCTAAGTAAGCAGGCAAACAGGTAATCAGTCACCTTAGATTTTATTAAAGAACAATACCTGAGCAATACCCCTGTCAATTATTTTAGCATTAAGATATGACTTCAACCAAGCAGGTAGGTAAGCAACCATTTATGAAAAACAAAACAAAACAAAACAAAAAAAAAACAAAAAACAAAAAAACTAAGGTATTCATTCCTTTTGACTGTCAGGCTTTCTAGTTGCTATGTGAATAGTTACTGGAATAGTTTCAAAATATCTAACAGTCAAATTACTTCTTTATTTCTTATTTAGTTATCTTTCTCATCTTCCTTCTTTTAACACTCTGATCTTTGTGCCCTTTAAAAAATTTAAAATTTTCTTATTTCCGTAATTAGCAAGTTAATGATAAATTTTGCTAAATGCATTATTCAGACTCTATAAAGGGAATTAAAAGATATTCCCATTCTACAAAAGGAGAATTATTATTATGCAATGGAACCATTAGGCATACAAATAGAGTATTTAATCAAATTACATGTTGAATACTAATACAAGCATGTGCATATAATTTGGGGGGAGGTACAGAATTTAAGTTAGGATATTTTGGATGCTGGCCCTCTGGTGAAAATGTATGTTTGCTTCTTTTACCATGATTTTACTGGCTTGGTGTCTGATGAAGCCACAGCAGGAACTTTGAGGACTCAGGCAAGCAAATGAAAAGAGCAAATTTATTTAGAACAGATATGTGAAAAGGTTTATTAAGGAGAAAAGAAAAGAAACTGAAAGAGGGGGACTCCCAGCCCTAAGGAACCGAGGGGGCAAAGAAACCAAGTGGAGTTGTGCCATGGGGAATATATACTTTCCCCCCTGATTATTCTAAAATCCCATCAGTCTCTTGTGATTGGCTGTAGTCAATCTGCCAAGGATAACCTTTTGTTACTCAGCCCTTGGAATCTTATTTTAGTTGGCTGCTGTCTGAAAATGCCCTGATAGCTCTTAATCTTTCTGCTGTTGGGTTAGTCTGCTTTCAAATTGCCTCCCTTAGTTTAGGGTTTGACTAGTTAAATCCTTTTCGAATTTGCTTTCATTGCATCCACATTCTTCCTGTCTCCCAGGATTCCCCTTTTCATTGCTACTAGGACTCACTTCTTTTTCTAAATATTGAAGGCTTTTAGAAGATCATTTTGTTATACCACACAAAGTAAGGACTGTGTAAAAGTGATCCGTGTATCCGGTTCTTTTTAAATGGAATAGAGAGCCTGGTGAGACCTATCTCACTGGAAAATTAAGCTTGCTTCATCAGAATAATGGTTCATATTAGTTAAAACAGAATATTCCAAATCTCTATGTTGCCAATGTTTATATGCTTAGGTGCCAAATATTAAGTGTATACTTTTCAAATATTAAATACAGGTTGCATAAGAGAGATTCAATTATGATCTTAGATAATTAAGTACTATTTTGGGACATGTTTTAACAAAAACATAAACATGTAGTCTAATTTATTAACTGATAAACATTATTTTTCTCTTTAGGTGGAATAAAGCATTGCTGAAATATATTGAATCATTTAATTTTTTTGGAAGATAAAAAGGGAAAAAGTTGAAGTAAAGTTGCATCACCAGAGAACCTACATATATTGCTTAACCTTGCCTAAATTTTTTTGTTACCCCACCACCACTTTTTTGATAGCATATGAAATAGAAGAGGGCATATGATTAAAAAGTTGAAAATATACTGAAGACTTAGAAGTTAAGTGATCTTATGGAAAATAGTATTCATGACTTATTTTCCTTTAGCAAATCCAAAATAATTTACAGAAATGTGTGATATAATATGTGAAACAATTATGTTCCAAGGAAAATACCACATAAATACTCAATAGATGCTCAATAAATATGTTTAGTAATTAAAGGAAATGAATGATGAAAGTACATTTATCGCATAACTTCTAATTGTTTTAGAAGAATGGCTAGTAAAATTTGGATGTCCTTTGGAACAGTTGGTATTATATGTAAATGGTGCTCATTTAGTAGATATCCTTTGCCTTTCCCTATATTGTACTGCTTGGTGAAATAAAATTACTCAACTTGCAATTCTTCCATAACACTTCTATTGGGAGAAGAATGCTAGTAAATGGTAATCCCATCTTCAGGCATGAAATTCTGTATACCTAAATTAAAATAGTAGCAGTGTTTTGTGTGTGTGTGTGTGTCTGTCTGTGTTTGTGGAATGCTATGAATAATAGGACATTTTAGAGTTGGAATGCCTAGAACTTGGTGGATAATTGAATGTAGATAGTACCTGATAGTTCAGGGAACTATTCAGATTTCTGATTTATACAACTGGATGTTTAAAGTTAGAGATGAATCACAGCAAGGATGACATTTGGGATCTGTTAGAGGAGGTGATTTTGAAAAAGATGACCTGTCAGGTGATTAGTTACACTTCAAATTTTCTTACACATTTATTTCCTTCATTCTTTATTGGGAATCATTCTGTATGAGCTTTAATAATTGGTGGCTATTGCTTTTTCAGTTGCTCTCAAGAAATTTTTGTTACAACAATTGCCTTTCTAACTAGACTGTGAACAACTTGTGGGCAGGAGCCTTTAATTTTTCCCCTGGATATACTTTTCACACATCTAGTAGTATCCTGGGAGAGCAGAAGCCAATATTTACAGAATTATTTAAATATATATATGTATATAAATCTAAACATTAATCTCCCTAAGAGTTTTGTGAGCCTTTGTTGGCAGACATTACTCAAAAACTATCCACACTCATTAAAAAAAGGTTTTGCCTGTTTTATAGAGGATTATTGGAAGATGGCATATAATTCAGAAATGTTATTTATATAAATTAAAAATACTTAGAAAAGATTCACATTTTTTAGTACAATTGGAAAAAAGGAAATAAGGTTGTAAATCAATTGCTTTCTGAACAAATATATTTTCATTTTATATCTTAACATTTCTTTGCTAAGAATTAATTCTTCCACCTTTGCTATCAAATGGTCAATAATTAAGTGATAACATTCATTATCACATGTAATAATGTATGTCATGAGTGTAGTGGAAATTCTTATAGACTTTTTTCAGCTTGTCTATACAATTAGTAAAAGCAATTTCATTCTAGGTATTAATATTCCTAAAATATTTAGTAACTTTGACCTGGGACTCCATTTTGGAATATAAATGAGATGATAAAATTTTTATTACCTACAAAGATATCCATAGCCGTATATAATAAAACAATCAAAAATTCTAGTAATATAAATATTCAATCTTAGTATTCTTATTGTATCTAGCTTAGTGTCTATTGTACTTTATAATCACTCTTCTGTAAATTCTTCAATATTTTTCTTCTTTTTGCTTCATAATCTGGAAAGATTTCAGCTCTGGACGTACTTAGTCACTCATCTTCTTTATGTCTATATTGTTGCAGCTAAGAATTTTTGAAGAAATTCACACATCTTTTATGATAGCTTTCATTTCACCTGTGTTCTCAAAGTTGACCATTTCATTCTCTAGTGTTCAATAGAGATTGTTTCATACCAACACACCATCTCCAATATTTTCAAATCTCTATTCTATTTTTTTCCATCTCTTTACTATCGTAGGGTTTCAGAGGATGACGTTATATACTGTGCAGGAAAAAATAGAAATTAAACAGTAACTGCAAATCTATTTCTATTTGCACTCATCACTCCTTTTTTCTTTGAGATGGTTTGAAAGATGCCTGTCTATGGAAGATTAAATTCACTAGAGTGTTCTGGATCCTATACTCTCTTCTCTGACTTGGTTCAAGTAGCTATTTTATGTTTATCCTCCTTTCAGCATCTACTATCATTCTTCAACACTCAAATATGCTTTTGAGTCTGTCATTCTTGAAAGAAAAAAAAAAGCAATCAACAAACATACCATCTTGGACTTAGTACTTCTTTGCTGAAATGCCTTTTGTTGCAGAGTCTAAAAACTTTCTACAAACATTGTTTTCACCATCTCATCTCTAACTCGAATATTCATATTTGGTTTTTGATTTGATTCATAAATCTATATGATTCATAAATCAAGTAGATCACTCTCATTAAAATAATCTGTTGTTGAGACACTGGACACTTTCCTTTCTTTGAAGCAATTTGTTTTTATTTCCCTTGATACTTACACTACCCTGTTTTTGCTTGAAACTAGCCATTGTTTTAAAAAATATGCTACAAGAGACTTGGTCCCTTTGTGAAACATAACTATTTGAGTTCCTCTGTATTTCTTTGCTTAGTCTACATACATATGCTTACTCAAAACATCTCACTGATTTTAGGACATTAGATATCACCTATTTGTTAATGAATTTAAAATCTAATTAATTCAGATCTTTTCCTGAGGACCAAACTATTCTGTGTATCCAACGGTCAACTTGACATCCTAAGTGTACCATGGGTAACCCAACTTTGTTCACTTCTGGACTAAACAGCTGATTTTCCCCTTCAGATTTGCTCTTGTACCAGTCTCTCCCAATTTAGCAGATGAGGCCTTCATTGTTATGTTTTTTCATGCTGTGATTTCTCCTACACATCATTTTCTCACTTCCTACTTTGAGTCCATCATCAAGTCTTGTTGATTCTACTTTGCAGGGTAAGTGAATCTGTCAGGCTTTTCCCTTCATTAGCCTGTTTATCCAGAACCTGGGAGATTGCACTGTGTCCCGATTGTGGGGCCAATGGGTGTGCTTATGTTTAAGGGTGCTCACCTTGGTCTAGGAGAGTGGGGATAAAAGCATGTGCACAAGCACGAGAAAGCATAAAGGATGCCAGAGAGAGAGCCCAGAGAAAAGGTATGAAGATTACTGAGGGCCTGGGGCACTGACCTGCCTTCTGCCTGCAAACTCCCTCCCCCCCCACAATCCTGGCCTCCCCTGCCTACAGGTTTTTGCAGATTGTAACCTGAATTATTACATTTGTTTTCTTACTATCTCTCAGATTCTACTTTTCTCTCCTATAATTTATTATTTGCTAGTGCCAAAGAATTTTAGAAATGAAAATTGAATCGTATTTGATGTCAGTCTTTTATTTGGTTCCTCATTGCATTTATGATAGAGTCCACAATCCTCCATAAACCCTAAAGATCTTTGGTGCCCTGCCCCTGTTTACCCCACCCACCTAATCTTGTGCTGAACTCTCCTGTCCCTATTAACCTCTTATTTTCCCAGCACTCTGAACTTTCTATTTCTCAAGCACTCTGGAACTCTTTCTTAATTCAGCGACTTACTTCACACATCTTTTTTCTTATTTTCCCCTCTTCTTTTCATTAGGCTAACTCTTACTCATTTTTTAGGATTCAGTCTAAATTGTACTGTGCTAGGGAAGCCTTTCCTGCTCCCCAAATTAGGCCAACCCCCTATATTATTTGTTCTTCAAGACTTTGTACATCTTAAAAGTAGCTGTCAGTCTATTTATATATGTAGTCAATGGTTTAATGTCTATCTCCCCATAAATGTTCATTCAAGGCCATGTAGTGAACCCAGTACCTGACAGACTTAATGTACTTAGTAAAAATACTTTAGAATGAAGGAGCCAGTAAGTTATTATACAGTTGTTAATAATCGTATTTTAAGATTAATGATGTAAGACCATTCATGACACATGTAAAGTATGAAGAACATAAAACAATATTTAGAATATAATCTCAATTTGGCAAAATATGTATTACCATGTTAAAAAATGGAATTATAGGTGATTCGGTATTTTCTACATTTTCCCACAGAAATCTCATTATCTTTATCATCAAAGAGTAAAAGTTATTTAGAAAGAAAAAAAATCAGTTATTGGTACTATATTCAAAGACATGCTAATTTCAGCTCTTTTATATTATTACTGTTAGCTTCCTTAAGCCTTTGTAAATCTCCATTTAAAAAATGTGATCCATCTTACTCCAGTACAAAACATCTTTGCACTCTGTGATGAGCTGCATGGTGAGGATATCAAGCTGAAAAATATGATGTTTGTGAATCATAAGGCACAAAGGTTTATAACACTGATCCAACTAGCAGGAGAATTAGTCAGGGTCACTGAACAATGACAATTTGTTCAAATATATTCAGTAAACTGCTTACTGGAATACGAACAAAAAATCCCTTATCTTTGAGAAATGTATGGCTTATATATTAGTGCAGGTTCTTTGAGAAAAAAAAATACAGGTAACAAGCTGAGAAAGTCTTCAGCTGTTTCATCCTTTACAGTACAGTGCTTAAACATTTTAAAAGAGAACCCTCATTTGCAAAGTTACATTGACATTGTATTTTTTGCATATTTAATAAACCTTAGCTACTTTAACTGAAAAGTGGAATTTTTCATGGAATGCTACCCTTTTCATTCCTGCATACATCTTAGATTTAATTTGGCATGGGACACATCAACCTTGGCTCTTAGAGAAAAGGTTAGAATCTATAGTGCATTAAAACGAGCTCTTCTAAACATTTCTCCCTCCCCATTGGTTACACATTCTGTGCCAGCTATGGAGGAAACACAAGGAATGAGAATGATTCTTAAAAAACAAACAAACAAACAACAACAACAAAACCCAAAAAAACACTTGACAGTAAATTATTCAAGTATATGCAAATATTATAACCTCACTACCCTTCTAGTGCCCAGAAAGGTGGGGCTTGTTCTACCGTAAGGAAAAACAGCAATTATGAAAGTCTTACATGTTTTGAATAAAGCAGTTATTGTCTAATGTATAATCTGGTCTTTTGTTTGTTTGTTTGGTTTAGTTTTCAGTAGAAATTCAGCCTGCCCTCTTTATTGTCAAGAAGCTATCCTTGGCTTGATATTCCAACTCTTTAATGCTATTTTTAAAAATTTTCAATGTGCATCAAAAACAACCTTTATGGTTTAATTGAAACTTTGGAAAAAATCTATTCTAAATGATATTTATATTATTGCTCCATTTTTCTTCTTAGAAAGATAAATTATTTGCACTTATGGTGATATATATCCAGTGTACCCATTTATAAGAAACCCATGAATACAATTAGATTTCTTTGAAAAACTTACATTAGGTTTCACCTTAAATTTATGACAAATAAAACTACAGAAGTTGTCAAAATATGTAGTTAGGATTCTTTGTTACATGCAATACCCTAACTTAAAGGGCAAGGGAGTTATTGACCCATGAAATTGACAACTCCAGGCGTAGATCTGGCTTTAGAGAGAGCTGAATTTGAGGCTGTAAACAAGGTCCTCAGTATTTACCTCTCAAGGTTTTTTTTTTTTTTTGGTTTGTTCTTTGTTTTCTGCATCAACTTCCTTTCAGGTATCTATACCCTTATTAGTCCCTCCCCTCTTTCCCTTTCAGGGCAAACATTTCTTTCCTCAAATTATGATTAAATGCCCTTGGGACTGAATTTCTTTGACCCTGACTATACTACATCAATCATTCTTTTCATGAGGCAAATGTAAGCCCAGAGTCAGGAGTGATATTATCCCTCCTGTTTTGTATGGACAAAGAATGGAGAGAAATAATATACTAATTGCTGTTATGTGAATATGGGGGATTTGACAAATACAGGGGAAAAATGATCAATACCAATAATATAGCTTGTTAAACAGTTTGCATATTGAATTTGTAATGATATATAATGTATCATAATTATACACCCATATACATTTATATATACAGGCATACATATATATATTTAAATATACAGACATACATATATGAGCTTTTCCTATTCAGTCTTTGAAGGCTGTATACTTGAAGAATTCATCCATTTCTTGTAGGTTATTCAATTTAACAGCACATTGACATTTGTAGCAGTTACTTGCAATCCTTTGTAATTCTGAGATGTCTGTTGCTACTTTTATTTCTGATTATAAATAGTTTTCTCCTTTTTTTTTCTTTATGGGTGTAGCTAGTGGTTTATCTATTTTGTCTAGTTTTTCAAAAAATCAACTTGTGTTTTCATTGATCTTTTTGATTTTTTGGTATTTCACTTATTTTGCTCTAATTTTTATTATTTCCTTCCTTGTATAGGCTTTTGGTTTCGTTTGCCCCCCACCCCCTTTTTTATAAAATTCCCTAGTATGTAAGGTTAAAGGTGAGATTGTTTATTGAAACAATTTGTTTCCTTTTGTGGGCCTCTGTTACTATCGCTTTTGATGCATGCTGGTTGCTCATATCTTCATTTTGGGCTTCCAAGAGTTTTAAAAATTTATTCTTTCCTCTAACCCAATAGTAATTCAATTACTATGTTGCTCATTACACACATATTTTAGATTTTTTTACATGCTCTTTTTGGTTGATATCTAGTTTGATACATAGTAATCAGAGATGAAACTTGATATGATTTCAGTCTTTTGGGCCATCCTAGAAAACATTCCATGCACACTTGAGTACAATATATGCTCAACTTTTTTTTGGATAACATGCCCTATACATGTCTTTAAGCATGTTTGGAATAATTCCATGTTAAAACTTTTGTTTTCTTGTTAATTTTCTGATTGTTTGGTCTGTTTATTGATGACAGTGGGAGAGTTGAAGTCCCTGCTATATTGTGTTTCTGGCAATGTGTGTTTTCAGATTTGCTAATGGTTACCTAGCATATTTTGATGCTCATTTTTGGTGTGTATTTGTTGTGTTATGTCTGCATGATACTCTGAAACTCCTTAATCATTATATGATATCTGTTCCTGTCCTTTTGACCATTTAAAGCTGGAAATACATTTTATTTGATATAATTATGACTGTCCTTGTCTTTCTTTGGTTTCCTATTTGCTTGTAGAAATTTTTCCAACCATTTACTCTGAGCCTATATTTATGTTTTCATATGGGTCTCCTGAAGACAGCAGAGTTGGGTTTTGTTTTCTGATGGAACTAATCATTCTGCTTTTTGATTGGTGAGTTCAATCCATTTATAGTTAGGATGATTATTGACATTCAAGAGTTGTTTACTGCTTTTTGTCCTTAGTTTTCTGATTCTATCTTCTTATTCAATTTTTGTGCATTTCCCCCTCTTTGTTTTAGTTAAGAGTGCCCCTTTCAACATTTCCTGTGGGGACAATCTAATGTTTGCAAATTCCTTCAGTTTCTGGTTGTCTGGGAAGACCGTTATTTCTCCGTCATATTTTAAGGAGAGTATAGCAGATTAAGTATTCATAGCTGGCAGTTTTTGTCTTTAAATATTTTGAATGCATTATCCCATGTCATCATTGTTTGGTTTCTGCGGAGAACTCTGTCAATAAACCTGACAGTAATTTTGTAGGTTTCCTGTCTTTTCCCCTCTAGATACTTTTAATATTCTTTATCTTGATCTCTTGGAGATTTATGACTATGTGTCTTGGTGTAGGTCTTGTATTCAGATAACAAGATGTTTTTCAGGGACTTAAAAATGTTTAGTTCATTCCTTTGTTTAGGAAGCTTCCCATTATTTCTTTGAATACATTGTGTTCTGTTTCTCTTCCTCTTCTGTAATAGCCACTATTATATAGCTCACCCTCAAGCTCTCCCCCACCATGAAACTGGATAATACTCTGTGTTATTTTTTCTTTTATATTTCTTCTACTGAGTCCTTTGTATACCATCTTTGATGGCGTATCACCAATTAAATCTTCCATTTGGTCTATTTTGCTCCCAAATTTTCTGTAGAATTTTTTGTATCTTCTATGGATCTTTTTATATTATGCAAATGTTTTATTTCTCATTTGAAGCTCCCATTTCCATTTTCTGTTGATTAATTTTATTTCCCAATTCACTTACCTCCCCCCTTGAGTTCTGATAAATCTTTGATGAGCTTCTCTCTGTTTTCATTTATTTCTTTAAATTTCTTTGTGGTATCAGTTTAAACCTCTTGTACTTATGGGATGATAAAATCTTCCTTTTTTTGTGGTTGGATTTTCTAAAGTTGTTTTCTTTTTGCAATGGCATATTTCCTTGAGGTCTCCAGGTACCATGTATTATATTTTTGTGTGTGTTAGTTTTCTCCTTTCCATTTACCATTTAAAAAAACTGTAGCTCTAAAATCACTTAGAGTTTTGCACCTATCTCTATTTATAACAAGTAGTGCTGTTTTTTTCCTCAGTCTTCCCTAGTTTTCATAGGTCTAGGGACCTATCTTGTAGCTGCTGAGTTGGGGTTTGTGGGTGAGAGGGGTCTAGAGGGATTCAGTTGCTGGCAAGAGTATACAGTGAGACTGGCTTATGATTGTGACACTGCCAATATCCCTCCTCTTTAGGGTTCCAGAGATGCATCTCTGCAGTCTATACACTGTTAATGCTTTTCACAAGTACAGTACCATCCTAAGAGATGAGGAAGTTAGATTCCAGCCCAGCTCATTGTACTTGTTCTTTTCACTAGGTCTAAGCCTACTAGGAGTAACCCAGTCCCTCTATACATAACACCTTTTGGTCAATGGTATATGCCTCCATGCCATTCAGCTCTTCCCTCCCCAAAGTCACTGACCAAATGGTGATGACTTCCTTTTTAGGTAGCTTCCCACTCCAGACCATAGTGTTTGTTTTCTTATTTAATAAAGTATGAATCTCCCTAGTGTACCTCTTGGTGCAATCCGCAGTCTACTTTAATGTTCAAGAGGTATTCCAATTTCACATTGAGTCATGGGGACCTCTGGGTACAATGTCAATCTGGGTTCAAATGTTCCTCCCAGAAATGAAGCAAGGGGCCTCCTTTGGTGCTTTCTTTAAGAAGGGTCTTTTTTCCTACAAAATGTTTATGATCCATATTGATGCTTCTATATAAAATACGTATGTGGAGTACTGTTTGGAAATTTTTTCCCCCAAATATATTGATTTATATCACCTTAGGAGAATTGAAAGTCTAGAAGATGTCAATATTTTGACATCCTCAAAAGTGTAGAAGCAATTTTATACAATTGGTGGCTAACAGGTACCAAAATACTGACATTATAGAGATGACTATTGCTGAAAATTGAGTTCTCATTCTTGTCCATACTAATTTAACAGTTTAAAAAATGCATTATCTTTGTTAGAAAAATGATTGGATAAATTCTAACTTTGTATTTTGAAAATAAAATATTGCATTTACAGTTTCCTTTCCTTGCTGGTAGCATAGATAAAATGCAGTTTATATATTAGGGATCTCGTTTATTTGAAAAGTAGTTATCATGAAATATTTGTTTCTTTTAAGAACACATTTTACAAAGAAATTTGCCACAATAAAGGTTTTAATCTAACTTCTATCAAGAAATTGTGTTCCTTGAATAAGAAATTGGACATTTTCCCTCACAAATTGGAATGAGGGAAGTCAGTAAGGGCTTAAAATTTGGAGAAGAGAAAAAAGTGTCAACTATAGATATGATAGGTCCTCCCCTCCATCTGTTGGTAGTGTTCATGTAAATAAGAAATTGTTGAGCTGGATAATTTAATTGAAAAGCAGATGATGCTGTCTTTCCTACTGACTAGGGTCTATTTCAAGTTCTCATTATCATAGGCACAAAATGTATTGAAGAAAGTAAATAGGTCAACGAACCTCAAGTGCAATTAAGTTCTCATGTGTAGGGCAATAACTTTAGTCCATGTCTTCCAAACTTTTAAAATTACCCCAGTGAACCAATAGCAACTTTTAATGAGACATGAGCAAGGAACACACAGATTCTGTAAGATGGAAAATCAGATAGCTATGGCAAAATTGTTGCTCTGCTACACATAGGTTTACTCCATTTGCTCTTAATGAAGCATGGCCACTTTCTGTGTTCCTGCATTTAATTCCACTTTCTGTATGTGCTGGTTTCACCTTCCCAGGCATAAGGAAACACATACATTCCAAAGAAATGAATCAATAAAAGAAAAGAAACATCTTTCTGGTTCAGGATTAAAAGAGACAGAGAGAAGAGAGGCAAGCAACATATATACTGGAACAACCATTGAATAAGCTATTAGAAGTCTGGGTTAACTGAATTTGAGTTCTGGTATTTATGAGCCCTGTGACCTTGGGTAAATTATTCAGCTTCTCTTATTTTCAATGACTTTATCTATGAAATAGATAAAGCGGTGATTTGGTTGGATAATCCAGGCTAATTTTACACCTTGGTATCCAAATCAATTTTTAAAAATGACTGAATAACTTAAAAAGAAAAGCCCCTTATTTTAAAAATCAGGACCCTTTGTATTAGAGTTGTCATTTGGATTCACAATTGCTTTTTTAAATTGGTACACAGTGCTAAAAAGACAATTTTGAATTTTGGAACAATAGAAGAACTTAAATTTATTAGAAGCAGTAGGAGAAAGCTTGAGATTTTAGAAACAATGGCATTGCACTTCATTAATTGCTACTTTGTTCTTCCTCTCTTTCTAGCTTTCATTTTCTTTACTAACTCCCTAGCATAAGCAGTTGAAAGCTTCATCAGTTTCATCAGTTTTAAAGTTTTTGTTTTGTTGTAGTCTTTCCTTATATCTTGGGGAGAGCTCCTAATATTAGTAATCACTAGAAATTTTTTAGGAGTGTGTATTGGGTTTAATCTTCATAAAAATCTTTGCAGTAGATGTCATTGCTATTATGTAACTTCTGAAGGGTCCTGCAGTTATTGAGAGGCTTAGTCAAGGCTCAAGTTCAGTCTGTTTTCCGAGCCCATCTTTACCTCAGGAGACAGTGCAACACTTGCTCACTATGTGTCAGTTTTGTTTTAGAGATACCAAGACCCAGAATCTTTGTGACAGTTCTATAATGCAGGTCCTGTTGCTATTCCTATAGGACAGAAAAAGAAATAGCCTGGGGAAGTTAGGTGATTTCTCCTAGGTCACACAGAACATGGAAAGCAAAAGCCAGAGCTGAAGTCTGAATCCTAAGTGTGTCTCCACAGTCCACATTCTATTCAGACATACTTTCTATCAAGCTATTACTCTTTGTGGAGAACTTTGAATACATTTCTTTCTTTTTATGATAGTTACGTCCCTGGAACATTTCCTGAATTATTCATTCTGTCTTCCTTAAAAAATGAAGAATGGACTCTGTTAATACAGAGTAAAGTATGTGAAATAGGGAATAAAGAGACATAGGGGGCAAGAAAATAGTTATGGCAAGAGGGTTCCAAGTGGGACAGCTTATCTGGTGTGAACAAGAGTAAGAAGAAGGGAGTTGAGATGCTTTGACTTCAATCTCTCTCTCTTGCCCTCCCCTTCCCCTTTTCCCCATCTCTGTACCTTCCCCTTCCCCTTTCCCCCCTCTTCTCTCTCTCTCCCTTAGTCTCTCCCTCCTCCTTTCCTCTACCTTTTCTCTCTTAGTAGGTGGGGTATTAGTAGAATGAAATATATTGACATATTTTCAAGCTGTGGTCAAAGTTTTGGATGTGGACTGAGCTGAGCTGAGTAGGATGATCCATGTTTGAGGACTCTGATGTGTTTCCACATGCCTTGGCCTGGTTTTCTCCAGTGTGTGATGCTGGCCTGGGTTTGGAGGACTGACTTTATTAATTTAAGGGCATGCCTTGGATCTTGTTACCTTCCTGCCATTGAGGTACTGGAGTCATCCTTAGTGCTCAGAATGTGTTGAAGAATGATTTTCATAATATGTGTATCATTTATAAGTCAAGCATATGAAGACTTTGTAGTGTGTATTGTCTGGTCTGGTGGGGAAGTCAATGGCAAAAAGCAGCAAGTAGGGTAGTTTGCATTTTATAGAGTTCAGATTTTTTTTTTTTTAGTATTGGTTCTTAGGAATTAGTTATTCTTAGGGAGTTGAATGGCATGGGGATATTTACTAATTATCTTTTCTCTTCTCCATATTAAGAGCTCCTCAAAGACTCTTGGTTTTGGGTTGCACATTATCTTATTGAAGGGGTACTTCTTACAGTTCCTTGGAAAGTGCAGTTACTGGATTAGTTGAGGGATATTAGAACCTTAAGAAACCTTGATTAGAAATCTTAGTTTCACTGGGCACGGTGGCTCAGGCCTGTAAGCTTCAGCCTATGAAGCAGCCGGGCCTAGGGATCACGGTTCGAGTCCTGCTTGGGGCCAGTAGGGAGACCTAGTTCCAAATAAATAGCTGGGTGTGGTGGCGCATGCCTGTAATCCCAGCTACCTGGAAAGCTGAGGCTGGGGGTTGCTTGAATCTGTGGTACCCCGGGCAACGAGAGCCTGCGGTTCCATGGGCGAAAATAGCGAGACCTAGTCACAAAACAAAACAAAACAAAACAAAACAAAACTCAAAAAAAGAAACCTTAGTTTGGCTATAAGGTGGTATCTTATTAAATCAGACATGGTAAACTTAGTGGGGAAGAATGTGTGATAAAGGACCATGGTCTGGTGGATGTTTGTATTGGGGAAAGAGTAATTTTACTGGGAGACAACATCAAAGAAAATTTCTCCAAGTGGAAAACAATCTGTAACCCATGTCACGGTCATCTGAGAATAAAACTTGTGGAGGTAGGAAGCAGATGCTCAGAATGAATATATAGACAGGAACAATATGAGAGAGATCCAAGATGTGCTTTTTGAGTTTGCCAATGACCATGGAGGTGGAATTATAGGGAGCTCCCAGATGATTTCGTATCAATTCGATTTATTCCCATACTCCAAACTATTTGATCTTTTATATTCTCCAAGACTTAGGGTGACCAAAAGTTTTAAGTTCATTACTTTAGAATTTTAGATAGGAAAAAATAGAATAAGGGCTTGTAGCAGGAATAGAAGTTATAGGAATGACTGTTACTAGGCAGAATATAGGGAATAAGAGCCCCTAAATAGGTTACACTTTTGTATAGAAATTTATTTGCTCAGTGTTAGACAGTCCTTGTCTTAAGATAGTCATGCTGTTGTTGATTTCATTTTTTCTTTTTTTCTTTATTTTACAGAATTGTTATCCCCTTGGGTATGCTCCCTCCTGCCCCGTCCCCTCCACACCTCTGGTCACTCCAACTCCTCTCTAGCTGCTGCTTATTTGATCATGTTTTAGCCCATAGGTCTCTTCCTTTTCTGAAGCATTTTCTTTTTCCCAGGCAAGGATCTGGGTTTCTGGTCTCAGCAGGTCATGTTGTTTAGATTTCGATTCTTGCCTTTGTGGTATGTTTCGATTCTTGGCTTTGTGGTATGTTTTCTCTCTGACTTCTTTGGAGACCTCAGTGTTTGATCTTTCTTGTTGGTGATCTCCTCCAGTCTGTGTTGTTGATTTCAAGTGAAGGAATGCTACATCCTGCTGTCCTGTTGGCATGGCAAGTCTTCATTGTGGTCTCTAGGTGGCAGTGTTGCTGCTGATTTGTCAACAGGGTTTTCCAGGTCCTCAGCTCCTTTTCTAGCCTTCGGTAGCTCTAACTCTTAGTGTGGCCTCCTTGTGTACCTGGTGGTGTTCTGCTTTTACAGATGTTAGCTCATTTTACTGACAAGCAAAGTGGTACACGAGATGAGTGTACTACTAACATCTCTGCTTTTCAGAGTTTTGGGAATTGAGGCCCAAGGAATTTGTCAAAGGTGGGTGACAGGACTGGAATTTGAATCCTGGCCATCTGAACCCAGTTTACTTCTCTTAATCACTATGCATTAGTGCTTCTTGTAGAATAAGTTTAGAGATCTGCGAACTGGGAAACAGAAGAAGACTTAGTGCAAATTTCCTGCATCCACCAACTTGGTGGATGCTACATTATGTACTTTGTTATATATAATGCTGGAGTTACTCTATTCTTCAGAGATGTTTGTCTTATCAGTTGCCATGCTTTAGTATCTTTCCTTATATCTCCTTCAGATATAGAAAGGGCATTTCAACTTCCATGATGAACTCAGACTGATATGTCTGAGAAGGAAACACTGCTAGCTGCAAACATTGTTAGCACTTTTGTCAAACTGGCCCAGGTCTCTAACTCTCAGTTTTTCCCATCCTCCCCAGACAGTGGCCATCATGCACAGGTAATTCGTACTGGAGGCATGGCGATGCTTTTTTTCCCCCTAATGGCCACAATTATACTATTCTAAATGTAGACATCTAGGTCAAAACCAAAGTTTATCAATGAAAGAGAATTGTGGGGAGACAAACACTTTATTTAAATGCAAGACAAAGAAATTACTTGAAGCAGCTATCTTCTTCTTTCATGAACTTGTTCCTCTTTCACTCAGTTTGAAAGTGAAAAACAATGAATTTGGGGTTGTTTTGCAAATACTGCCCAGGATTATTAAGGTAATGAAAAAAAAGTTCCCTTTATGTATCTTGGGAGACTGAGAGGATTGGAATGACTAGGGATCCCTCTTTGGAACCAGATGGACATGAAACTAACTCCTCCCAGAATTTGATTTGTCTACTGAAATTGGGCCAAACATTTTAATATAAGCTCCATATTCAGTAGCATACAGGGCAAAAGTTAGAAGAAAGGAGTCTCTATTGTTAGAAGAAAGACATCTCTTTCTTAGAAGAAGATGTCTTCTAAGACATTGTAGAATAAGTTTATTCTTTTACTTACCAGTCCAGAAAAGTGTGTCCAATCCAGGGTGCTTTCAGACTCTGCTTTCTGAGGTCATTGTTGGCCTTGGTTCCTGTTTTCTTATAGCTCCTTTCATTTCTAGATTAGAAATTGGCAAACTTTATGATATTTTAGGTCACCCGGAGGTTGTGGTGGGCTCCATAACCAGTGTTTCTGATTTGAGTACATAGTAGACCCCGAGAATCTGCATTTCTGACAAATTTCCAGGAGATGTTGATAACTGTGTACAAGGGAGGCTGGCATATGTATCTTCTAGTCCACAGATTATGTTCCCGGTTAAGACATGGAAACTCTATTACTAAAGGGGAGATGGGGAGAAATCATGGCTTTTGCTTGGCCCTGCCCATGTGTGGGTACTCATGTGTACTATGCTCTAGGATGTGGGGCCAGGATATTCTCTGCAAGGTTAGAGTTGAGAATTGCTCTCTGCTCAGCCAGACTCCTTGACTTGTATGTCAGCACGGTAGTGACTCCCAAATATTTTGATTTCTCTATGCCTCTGCTATTGCCCTCCTTTTCCTTTCTCTGACTCAGACTTCCCCAACAGGAGGCCCATTTTCTTCACAGTTGATACTATAGCAACTGTATTCCTAACCTGCTGATGCAGCTTCTAGCTCTGATGGTGGGTGGCTGCTGGAGTAGAATCAAATTTCTTCCTGCTCTTCTTGTGGGTAACTGAACTCTTAAGCCTACTCCTCCAACCTGAAGCATGACCTTCAAAAACATGAAATTGTTTTAACTGCCAGGTTATCTAGCACAGAGAATGAAAGAACTGTATTATATCTAATAAAAGGATTTCTGATATATAACAAAAGTGGTCCCTAAAGTGTGTTTCACTGACCTATGGATAAAAGCTAATATATTTTCTTTCATTAAAATTCTCAGCAGCAGAGTCTACATTTTGTCAACAAAAATCTGGTGAACTTGAAGGTTTTACTATCTCTGGGTATTATTAAGACAACATTTCTCCCAATTGATTCTCACTTGCTAAGTTTTCATGACACTAAATTCTATTTCCATTGAAGTTATGTAGCATCATTCCCTTTAAAAGAGGTTGTCTGAGAAAGATTAACTCAATCTGTTTCTCTGTTGCTAACCTTTATCTTCGTAAGTCATAAAAGCCTCGTCTAACATCACCCTGATTGAACTTTTTCTGTGGCTGAAACATAATTTGAAGCTGAACAGCATTTTCCTGTTGAGGCCAATGGCTGCTTCCAACATTTAAAGTTCCAGTGCCTTCCTTCAAATCCTGGTTCTTACTGTGTGTGCACTTATTGAATCCTTTATTTGAATTCGTCGTCTTAGCTTTCCCTCAGTAAAACAGGGATACAAATATTCCATACTAAGTAGTGTGGTTGTTTTAAAAATATATAACTGACATGTCAAAATGGTGCAAAAAGACTAACATTAAAGAAAATTGAAATGGAAATAAGTCATCTTATTACAACAGGGAAAAAAAGAATGGATTCAAACCCAAATACTGCAAAGGTAGGAGATTTATAGCTAGAGAAGACTGAGGGGTTAGTTGATGGAAAACTATTCTCAGCAGACTTAAGTAAGGAGGATTCTTACTGAACTGGTGTAACAGGGTTTTTGATAAAAGTTGGCCAACAACTTATGCGCCAAGGTGGAAGATGAAAGAACTTGATTAGGTATAAAATGTGATCAGATAGCAAGGGAGAATTCTTACTAACTTGATTTGGTGCGGTGTTTTAATATAGGCCAATGTCAAAGTATACTTGAGAATAAAACTCAGAGAAACTCAACTAAAATTCAGTCAAAGAGAGTTTTTTATTAGCAGTAAGATTTGTGTTAAATAATTTATGTAATAATATTAGAACTTTCTCTTGGACATAGTAAAAGCTTATTAAACATTAACTACTTTTAGTCTTAAAATTAGCAATGATTACTTCTCTCTGTTATTTTATAAGTGCATATAAATTAGAGAGTTTTTTTTCATGTCATGATCCAGAAACTATGCCATTCAGGTGTTCATCTGAGTTTACCAGAAGAAATAGTTCCTTTAAGGTATTTCCTTGCATTGGCTCAACTGATAGAATGGTATGGTGAAATACAAGCTGAATGACCACTTGGCATTTAGCTGTGTTTGAAAACTGGAGGTTTAAGTTGGGCCCATATCTGATGAGGGAAAATACTAGACATTGGATTTTGAAAGAATATTTAAATTGTTCAAAACTGTCTCAATTATAGGTTGAAGTTAGTAGGAATTGCTCTATGAGATTAAACTGTGGCTATAAGACTGTTAGACCAGAGAAAGTACAGTGTCAAAGTTAGAGAAATATAAAAGATCTATAGTCACAGAGCCTGGGATATGGTTTTAACATATTTAGATAGAATAGATGCAACACACTCTTGATCTTTTAAAATGGCATATGAAAAGACAGATAAGCTCAATTGCCTGAAAATTGAAAACATAAGCTTTTCGTCTGTGGTGCTGAAACCCAGAAGACATGAGGGCTAGTTTTTTAAAAATCAAATTATTTGTTTTTATTTGCTCTTGTGCTCTATGAATTCTTTGTATATTTGAGATATTGGCTATGTATCAGATATACTTTGCAAATATTTTCTTATATTCTGTATGTTGTTTTTCATTTTGTTGATTGTTTCTGTGCTTCTGCAGAAATTTTCAGTTTGATGCAATCCCACTTATTTTTGGTTCTGTTGTCATATAAAAAACGTTTTGGCAAGACAGTGTCAAAGACCTTTATCCCTATGCTTTCTTCTAGGAGATTTGCATTTTCAGGTATTACTTTTAAACATTTAATCAATTTGAATTCATTTTTTTGTGAGTCGTATAGGATAAGGGTCTAGTTTCAATCTTTTGCATGTACTTCCTAGCATAAGTTATTGAAGATCTATCCTTTTTTTCCCTGGGTATTCTTGACTGTCTTGCCAAAAAATGGCTGACCATATATGCATTGGTTTATTATTGGTTTATTTATTATTATTATTATTTATTTATTACTGGTTTATTTATTATTTTTATCACAATACTATAGCTATACTATTTTGATTACTATAGCTTTGTAATACAATTTTAAATCACAAAGCTTGATATCTTTTTTGTTTTCTTAGAGTAGTTTTATCTACTTCAAGATTTTGGGTTTTTTTTTGTATTTTCACATGAATTTGAGGATTCATCATTCTACTTCTTGTGAAAACTACCATTGGATTTTTGATAGGAATCGCATTAATACTATAGATGGTACATTTGGATACAATGGACATTTTACAATATTTCTTCTTCCAAATCATGAACTGGAGTATTGTTCATTCATTTGTGTTTTCAGGCTTTTTTTGGGTCAGTGTCTGATTGTTATTGTGTACAGATATTACCCTTCTTTGGCTAATTTTTTTTCCTAAGTATTTTTTTTGGGGGGGTGATACTGCAAATGACATTATTTTTAATTTCTTTTTCTGATAGTTCACTATTAATGTATGAGTGAAACTCATTTTTGTATGTTGATTTTGTTTCTTGCACCTTTGTTGAAATTATTGTTCTAACAGTCTTTTATTTTGTTTAGATCATTGTTATATGCATACAGAGGTTATTTTATATATTCCTTTATAATTTGGATGCTTTTAATTCTTTTCTTAACCTATAACTCTGGCTAGAATTTCTAATACTGTAATGAATAGAGGTTGTGAAGATGGGAAATATAGTTTTATTCCTAACCTTAGCTCACATAGCTTTATTCACTTCTTATATAATCTTTCAAATTTATTCACTTCAAACTGGATAATTCAAATATCTTCTACCTCACAGATTATTTTCCCCCTTATGCTCAGATGTAGTTTGCTGTTGATGCTTTCTGTTTTGTTTTTTATTTCATTCATTATATTCTGCATCTCTAGTTTTTCTATTTGGTTTTAAAAAGATTTTTGCCTCTGTTAAACTTCTCTTTATATTCATATATCTCCTTATTAAATTGGATTGTTTTGAGTTTTCTTGACCTGATCCAACTTTCCTTAAAGCAACTGTATCAAGGAACACCACAGATCTCAATTTATTTGGGATTAGTTACTGGAAATTATGATATTCTTTTGTTGGTGTCATATTTCCTTGATTTTTTTCACACTACTCAAAGCACCTATAGCTGTCTTTACAAATGAGAAAGCTGTTGTTCATGACTTCAATGTATCTAATCTCATTTGTACCTAATCTCATTTTGTTGTTGTTGTTCCAGTGTTGTGCTAAGCTCTTATAGTTGCACAAAAACATTCTTATCCATACACCATTGTCAAAGTCATTGTTTATTATGGAGAAGAAGATTGAAAAACATCTTTGCCACTTTATGCATCACTTTCTGAATTACCTCTTTTTCATGTCACATGAGAAGTGATATCTATCACTTCTCATAGGAAATCTGGGAGATATGTCTTCTAGAAATGCCAGTACTATAATTTCAAGCATTTCCTAGTGATTAGAAAGTAAATTCTAATAACAGAGAACATTTTCTCATACCATTAAGCAACAGTTGTTCATTTTTTCCCATTTATACCCTTTTTGATATCTTCCCTGTTTCTCTGTTTTGAGTGCTGCTTTCATAAGACATGAATCTCTGTTACTGTTCCCCACAGCTTCTGTGTTGCTTTTCTGTATTTTATGTAGTCTACTCTTTGGGACTTCTGGGTGACAGTAATTTTTACTAAGATTCACTGGCTATTAATAGGAAACCACCTATATTTCCATCCTGCAACCAAGTAATATTAATTTTTAATCATCTTTCAGATATAACATAAATATAGTGCACACCATAAACAATAAGTGTGCAGCTCATGGAATTATCACAAACTTAGCATATCCATGCAACCAGTACCTAATTTAAGAAACTGATTATTACTTACATTTCAGAATCTCTCATATTAGTCACAACTTATCCCCATCACTATTACCCAGAGAAAAGGCAAACATCCTGATTTGTAATGGCACATTTTAGTGTTCCTGTGTTGTACTTTATTTAAATATTATATACATCATCCATTCTTTTGGACTTGATTCTTTTGCTTTTACGTTTGTGAGAATAATTTTTGTTAAATTATTTTTTCTCATACCTTTTTGATTTTGTGTTACTTTATCATTATTTTAAAATTCAGATATCATAAGAAACCTTGTAAATCCATATTACCACCATTTAAATAATATTGCTATTTATAAAAACAATTTAAAATTTTGTTTTTAAAATTAAGCAATAACAGTTACTTTTATAGTTGGTATTACTGGTAACCCCCTTATCTACTTTATCTAGTATTCCACAGTAAAATTAGTCTACCTTTAGTATTTCAATACAGAGAACATTGATTATTTGAAATACCTTATGCAAAAATCCATTGGATTCTCTGCATTTATTTTCAGTGAGAAAATGTATATGTGTTAATTGGAAAATGGTTTCTGAGAGACAGTCAACATTTTTTACAAGACTTATCAAGAACAGAGGACACACATTGGTTTCAGATTTTCAGCTGGTTACACATATGACAAATTTCATTGGCGATAACAGAGCATAACAGGAGCAACAGGGTTACTTGAACATTCAAATCTGTTTTTAAAAATGTAAAATTTACTACTTAGTTACTTTCCAAATTCTTCCTATGGGCGCTACTAAGGAAAGTGTGATAAATCACACATAAAGCTATATACACTATGATTAGTAGGAAGAGGATTCTATTTTATATAGCCATGCTTGCAGTTGTGCATGCTCCATGTAAAACACTAGTTATCAATGATTAATGGACAACATGGTTGAACAATGCTCTCCTACTTGAGCTAATGAACTAAATAGTTTATTTCATGCTCCATTTACACAAATAAATGGCTGTAATACATAAAGTGATAATTTCTGATCTCTTTGCAGTACATTTTGTTGTCTATAATGGACACAAAATTTTTTGAAAATCAAATTTAATCAGGCATTACATTGTGATTTTATATGTTGAATAAATTACAAAATGCTGCTGAAATCAAAATATTTACACTGAAAAGAAAGTTGTTAAAATTAAGCAAGAACTTTAAAGGATGGGAAAAGAAAGGAAAACTTAAAAGAAAGGAAAACTTAAAAAAAAAACAAAACCATAGTTTTAAAATTTTTATTTCGATTTACCTATTGGGGAAAACTGTAGTTATTCTACACATTTATATAAGCTTGCAAATAAGCATTCATTTCTAAACTATGTTAGTGTCCTTTTATATAGCAGAATTAGGATTTAACTTTATATTTCCAATTTCCACAGCTTCACTTGTTTATCTTTTATAGGTTATTGTATAATTCTTATGTTGAATAAGAATAATTTGTAGGGTGGATGATCAGGTCACCTTATTTTTACCTTCTCTTTTCTTAGCTTCTCTTAAAACTAAGTTATAGAGTTAGTTTTACCTGGGAAAACTTGGGTAGAACTGTGACTTCTCTGGTCTCTCTTTAGGCAACATAAAAGTATCAATAAACACTAAATGTTACAGTTTCAGTTTAACTATTAAAATTTCTATTCTCTTTACTAATTAAATACATCGATACATTTTTAAGTTGAGTTCTAATTAGCTTTTATACTCTTTCATCTTTACTTTACAAATACTATTTGTGCCTCTCTAGTAGGTAGGGGAAAAGTAAGTAGATTCTTTGAATGGCATCACCACTTTGGTCTGGTTTATTAGGCTCCACAGATATTTAAAAGTTACTCTAGTTGTATGGCAAGGTGATGCTAGAATGAAGACCCTGGAGTTTCTTCTGCATATTCACAACCAAATGACATTAAAAAAAACCAAACCTTGATTAAGGGATATTCTGAGCTATGGTGCAGCAGAAAGGGATAGGAAACACTAATTAAATTGCATTTGCAGTGATATTGTGGTAGTGTAAACCATAAAAGGGAGAGACTTGCTATCTGGAGCCCCTTTAAAAGATGACCTCAGGGCACATGTCCATATCAGAGACATTGGAGACCCAGTACTACAATGGAGAAGATGGTGCAGAGAGCTGTTGTGAAGAACAGGGGGAAGGGGCACACTACTGGAAAACTATAGTAGTAAAGTTATAGAGTGGTTACTTTTGGCTTTTACCTGAAACTTCAACCTAGAATAGTTAAAGCCTGAACTGGTGGGGAAAACCATATTGAATTACCTCTGTCTCCTCATAGATGAGATGTTTATGCTAAAATTTATGCTAAAATAAGTGCTTATGCACCTAGTTTTAATAACAGGGAAAGCACCAAGGTAAGTTTCCATACTCCAAAAGTTAAGAGACTAATTTTCTGCTTATGGCTTTGTTTAATTTACTGTCTTCACCCAATACTATATTCTCAATCATAGCCAAGAGATCGAGGCTGGAATGAGACTCTGAGATGTTTTGGCCAAAGAATTGGCCTAGGGAAAGTGGGGGGGAGTCAAGAGGAACATGACCCCTTGGGGTACCCACTTAGGGACTAATAGCGCTGTGGGAAGCTTGATCCCTTGACACTCTTTGCAGCCTTGTATATGACCTTTTGGTGCCCTGCTGCCCCAGTTAATTACTATTTATTCTCCTTATAAACACCACTTGACTGCAAAGGTGCAAAGGCACAAAACTGCTGTAGAAGCAGGGCTTGCAGCTGTCTGTGAAATGATAGACACTTAAAGGTCCTGAAAAAAAACAAAACAAAACAAAACTATACACAACGTTAAAGGGGTATAAAACTAATTTACTAAGGAAGGTAAACTCTCTATTACAATCCATAAAGACCAACAATGAAGAGACAAGAACATACCACAAGTGCTGGAACAAAAAAAAAAAAATGAAAACAAACAATCTCAAACAGAGAAAAGTCTCAATCCATCAGAACTGCTGAATATGTCAAAAGAGGAATTTAAGATAACAGTCATAACCATGCTAGCTGAATTAAGAAAATAATGCATAAAATAAAATGGGAACACAACACAAACTGAAAGCACAGTGGCAAGCAACCTACAGAGAGAAAATAATACTTAAAAAAATGAAAGTATTGAGAGATTTTCTAAGGAACAATAATAATATTCATATTATGGGGGCCCCAGAAAGACAAGAGAAAGAGAAAGTCCAGGAAATCTGATGGGTTGTAAACTGCTAAAGTGCCCAATCAAACCTGATACCTATCATCTTTTAATATTATCCACTTCTCGTTGAAAGTATAAGATCAGAAGTAATGAAGTCTTTGAATTGAAATCCACAACATTGAAATACTCATTGTTTTTCACATCTGTATCCTACATGTTTAAGATGGAAATATTTAAGTTTAGAAAATATACTTAAAGGACTGTTGAGAAGCATCTCAATCTGGGAGTTGAAACGGGTATTCTGATCCAAGAGGCACAGAGTTCCAGACAAAATTCTACCTGTTTGACATATTATATTAAAACTGAAAGCCACTGTCAAGGATAGAATATTAAAAGCATCCAAAAAAGAAGAGTAACCTATAAGAGAACATGAATTAGACTATCTGAAAGATTTTCAGTAGAAAAGCCACAGGCAAGAGGAAATAGCTGGAGATATTTAAAATACTTAAAGATTTCTAGGCCATATTATTTTAACCTGCAAGATTGCCATTTAAGACAGAAGGAAAGGTAATATAGCAATCCAAAGCTGGACATGAAAGAAGTATGTAAGGGGCTATTATAAAGACATGACAAAGAGAAATAGACACTGACATTTATACAGTATAAAGGAGAAAAAGGGTAAAAATGTGACCCATAACATATTAGCCACAACTGGAAACAGCTCAAATGTTCTTCAGAGGGTGTACAAAGAACATTTTCCATCCATGCGAGGGTGGATTGGGGTCCAAGTTGGGGTTCAAGTCATATGCAAACCAAATTTTCCTTCCTTACTTTGCCATTGGTATGAGCAGCACTGAAAACAAAACAAAACAAAACAAAAACATGCTTTAGATCACACTGGTATGATTAGAAACTAGACCACTAGTTTCTGCAGTTGCAGGGGGCACATTAACTCTGCTTAGTTATTTCATTGAAATCTCTTTTCCTGCGATGAAGACTCATTTCCTCTTTGCAGAGAATAGAATTCATAGCACAGCCTCAGCTCTTTTTATAGAAATGCTTTCTTCCTTATCCTTCAACTCTAAATTCTTTTATAACCTCAATGAGTGAGAGGTTTGAAAATTGTGAACTTTTTTGTAAGTCTTGTGTATGTGTGCTCTGTCATCTCCTTTGAGATGTTTTTACCTATTTTCTCTTGTTGACTCAGACAAAATTTCTGTTTTAACATCTGGTACATTTATTTTCTTAACATATTTGATAAAACATAGACTACACTAAGCACAAAGATGAAAACAACATATCCCATGACATAGATTTCATTGAAACTTGTTTAAGATGATTATTTATAAAGGAGGAAGACTCACACTTAAGACAAGATTAATGACTGATGTTAGATTTACCCTCACTTTATAGACAGCATAAAACAACATGAAATACATAAAACACATGTTTTCAAACATTGAGAATTAGGCAACACAGGACAGTAATTCCTAGGAGAAGGGAAACAGACAAGGTGAGCTCTACAATTGCCCTTGTCCAATGTCTTAAGAGGTTTCTAGGCTGCAGTAAGAGCTGAAATAATTCGTTCTAAGCACATAGCATTACAAGAAATGTTAATGGAAGTCCTTCAGATAAAAGCACAGTGATAGCAGGTGAAAATGAAAATTTAAGGAAAGGACATCAATAGCACCAGAAATTGTAAAAATGAATTATATTTGAAAGGCTAGGTATAAGGATAGACTGATTAACAAAGAAAGAACTATATTATCAGCCTTAGGAAAACTGATGGATTGTATACTGCTAAAGTGACCAAGTCAAACCTGATACCGATTATCTTTCAGTATTATCCCCTCCTAACTGAAAGTGCAAGATCAGAGGTAATGAAGTCTTTGAATTGAAATTCACAACACTGAAGTACTCATTAATTTTCAGATCTGTGTCCACATGTCTAAGATGGAAAAAAGATCCACAGCAAAAATCTGCTTTTTGCAGTTTGAACACATTGCTTAAAATCAGTGAATATTGCAAAAACATTGTAAGCATTTTATGGTATCAGCTTTAGGCAAATTGATTTTATTATATGGCAGGGAGACAATGTGAGTCTTTTGGTTTGCCAGGTAGGCAGACTGAAGGGATGTAGTCAGTCTTTTTTGACTTGGAAATCAGTGTTTTATAGAGGGAGGTGAACTGAGCTGGTGGTCTTCATAGGAACCAAGTAGGGACAAGACTCCTGAAAACCTCTATGCTCTTCATAATACAGCAAAATAAGTAATATCATCTTTAAGATGTTTAATTTTTAAATGATAGTTTTAATTCAGAAAATTTTCTTTCCAGTCTATTTACTAACTGAAGAAAAAGATTTAGTATCTGTGTATTATATAGTATCTGTATATTATATACATTAATGGCTATTACTGTTTTCTTTTTTTTTTTTTTTTAAGACTAGATCTCGCTATTTTTGCCCGTAGAACTGCAGGCTCTTGTTGCCCAGGTTACCACAGACTCAAGCAATCCCCAGCCTCAGCTTCCCAGGTATCTGGGATTACAGGTGCATGCCACCAAGCCCAGCTATTTTTTGGGAACTAGGCCTCGCTACGGACCCCAGGCAGGTATATCCAAATATTTCATTTGGAAGTTGGTGTGAAAATTAATAATATTTTATAGGTTCTTTGGAAATTGAAAAAAAAATTTCAAGCATCCAGGAAGAGACTTTATGGATGACAATTGCAAGTATATTGGCATATGTTTTAAAATTGTCCTCATGTTAGACTTTTAAAGTATTGTTGATAAATTCCCACTAATTATGATAATTATGATAATTTCCCACTAATAATAATTTTGGAAAATTTGGAATTTCAAATCTAGAAATACTTCAAAACAAAGCTGCAGACATTAAAAGATAAATTTTAAAACTTACTTGGATTTAGTTTTTTTCTCTTGAATTATTTCTAGATTCAAGAAAATGTTACAAGTACAACATTTTTGATTGCACAGAATTGCTATTATTCATATAGAAACTGGACATCTTAGTTATCCTGAAGCACTGTTAATATTTAAATGAATAATTTTTGCAAAGACCACTTTTTATTAGCAACAATTTCTTTTAATATGAACAATGCAAAAAGTTATATTAAAATATTTTATGTAATACAATATTTTACATCATTTTAAGACAAATTCTGACAGTATACAAGTATATGTGAAAAATGAAAGCCCTTTTTCAGCATCATTACCTATAGTGAAACTGCTTTTCATGTTCTCTCTATGCATGTGCATGTGCAAAAATATAGGTCTTTATTTAAATTTTTATTGATGAGACATTAGTTTAAAGATTATGTAGGTTAACTATCAGGTATAATTTGACATCAATATATGCCACATAATTCTAGTTTCCATTCATCACTCTACAGTTGACCCTGTTTACCTGACTTACCTACCCCCTTTCTCCCTTCTATTTGGGTAACCATTTTATTCTTTTAATCTACTAGTTTGATTCTGCTTGTTCATTGTTTTATTTTTTTCTATGTATGAGTAAAAACATAATTTTTTGTTTTTCCTCCTCTGATTTATTTCATTTAGCATCATACACTCAAGTCCTATCCATGTTGTTGCAAGTGACAAGATTTCATTTTCTTCCTCTGAGTAATTTTGCTCTCTCTCTCTCTCTCTCTCTCTCTATATATATATATATATATATATATATATATAGAGATATATATATATATATATACCACTTCCTTTCTATTCATTTGTGTATCAGTGGGCATTGGCTATTGTAAATAATGCTGCAATGCATATAGGGCTGTTTATATCATTTTTAAATAGTGTTTTCATATGTTTTGGATAAGTACCCCAAAGTTAAATAGCAGAATTATAAAGTATTTTTATTCTTAATTTTTTAAAGGAATTGTAATACAATATTCCAGAGTGGCTAGATCAATTTACATTTCTACCAATGGCATAAGAGAATTCCCTCTTTCCCATATCCTCACTAATACTTGTTCATTGTCTTTTTCATAATAGCTATTCCCAGGTGTGAGGTAGTTACTTATGGTTTGGATTTGCATCCAAAGTGATGATGTCTTTGCATGCATCAGTTGGCAATATGTATGCCATCTATGGAGACTTGTCTATTCAGATGCTCTCCCCATTTTAAAATCAGGTTGTTTACTCTTTTTTTGTTGAATTGTCTTAGTTCTTCATATATTTTGGACATTTACCCTGGTTTCATGTATAATTTGTGAATATTTTTCCTTCAATAGATGGCCCTTTTCTTTTTGATCATGGTTTCTTTCATCATCAAAGGTAGAAATCTTTTAGTTTTATGTAGTTCCACTTTTTTATTATACTTTTAATTTTTTTGCCTTTGAAAATGAGTCCACAAATGTATTGCAAAAGATGATGTCAAAGTGATTGCCACGTATATTTTCATCTAGTATTTTATGGTTGCAGGTCATACATAAAGTTTTTATTTTGAATTAATTTTTGTGTATGGGATAAGATAGTAACCTAGCTTCTTTGCATGGGCTGTCCAGATTTTTCTACATCATTTATTGAAGAAACTTTGTCTATTTTATGCTCTAAACTCCTTTTTTATAATTATCTGTGTATATGTGGGTTTACCTTTGGGTTCTCTATTTTGTTTCTTTGATCTGTGTGTCTGTTTTTGTGCCAAAGTCATGTTATTTAGATTACTATAGTTTTGTAGTATAGTTCAAAATTGGGAGAATGGTACCTCCATTTTGGTACTTCTTTCTTAGTATTTCTTTGGTTATTTGGGGCATTTTATGGTTCATGTAAATTTAGGATTTTTGGATTCTATTTCTATGAAGAATGCTGAACAGAACAGATTTTGAAAGGGATTGTGTTGAATCTGTATATTACTTTAGGTAAAATGGTCATTTTAACAGTGTTAATGGTTCCAATTAAAGTATGGAATATCTTTCCTTTCCTTTGTGTCTTTTTTTTTTCTTTTTTCAACAATATATTTCTTAGTATACAGGTTGTGAAAAGACAAATTAATCAGGCTTTGATTTTATTATGTTGTACATAGTATTTGTCACTATCTTTCATTTGGAATGAGATGGATGATTAATAGCTATATATTTAACTCTGAGGACATATATGTATATTGTGGACTAATAGCATATCAAAAAACCGATGACCTGTGGTGATGTAGAAAGAGCATTCTAAAATTTGAGGCTGAGGGGAAATAGCTGCCCCCATTTATCAAACTGAGGCAATATAATTACACTTATTATTTTGATATTATCCCTTCCTTTTAGTGCATTAAAATAGATATGTAGAATAAGAGAACTGGAAACTAGAAATTCAGACTCAGTATACTCAAAGCATTGACTGATTTCTCCATGATATTAATGATCAAGCATTGAATGAATGCTTTACAATCTTTACTGTGCTATTTTATTGTATTTATGACAATTTTATATGAAACATTTAAATTATTGTTTCATTATTTTCATCACCCAAACTTACGGCATTAAAGATTCTTTTTCAGATAAATGTTGTATTCAGCCATCATTCAATTTGAGATTAAAATCATCCATGTTTAAATGGTTATAAATTTTATAATCTTGGATCATACACTAATCAGAAGAGCAACAGTACATGGGGCATTTGGGCATTGTTTTTGTTTTGTCTCTGAAAATAATTTCATGCAGTCTTTTCTCTCTTCTAGCTATAAAACTGAAAACATATTTAGAAATAGTGTTTACAGTAATATGAATTTCTCTTATCTGGAAAGAGAAATCACATAGAATATGTGCCTTTTTCAATTCATTATTAATATTATAATAAAGTTTGAATTAGTTTTCCTGTTGGGTGTCCTAGTACCTGGTGAGTCAAGTTGCCACAGCCCAGTAAGAAGGGAATGTTAGAAAAGCATGACCTCATTGGCTACTACAATTGTAATCTCTGACTCATTGGACAAGAAAAGTATTATTTCTAAAAATTGATGAATATATTTTGGAGTAGACAAATATCCAAAAGGCAAAGCTATTAATTAAGAAAAAAAGTTCTTTGAATAGGCCTATAGCAGTAGCTTAATTTTTCTCTTCTAAATTTGCATTTCCATTTAGGGGAAAACTGTGAGCTTCTTTATATAGCATAGGATTGGATGGATTCTTGGATTTTATTCTCATAGATTTACATCTCACTGACTTTGCTTGTCCATTTTCCAACAAGGTATTCATTTATGTTAGTTTCCATAGAAACCAGAAGTGCTCCATTTGTATGTCGTTCTTTGTACATATTCCCTCCCCTTTCTTGCTTTTCAAGCAAGCTAAATTGCTTTATGTGGCATTTTATGTAGAGTAACCTTTGTTTGCTGAAGTTTTTCATGAAACAAAGCTTTATTACTTCAAATGTGTTACTTTATCTTAACCTAAATCATAATTTTGACTTATAAATTTTGCTGAAAAATGACTGACTGAACTGTTTGCTAAATAAAGCAGCACACACACTTCAGAGTTGAAATTGAGTAGGAAAATCAAGACATTGGTAGACGACTTTAGAAAAGCTGTTACTTTGCTATACCAAAAATTTTTTAAAGTAATTTGCATATACAAAGGGCTAGGATTTTGGAAAGCATTGTCATCAGTTACATAGGAAGCAGTCACTGAGTAACTATTGTGTTCCTGGCTCTATGCTGGGTTATGGGAATAAAAAGACTTGAGGATGGAATCACTGTCTTCAAGGTGTTCACAATTAGCTTAAATGCACAATTATAAGTAGAAAAGAAGCTGTGGAAGTTAAATTCTTTTAAATCATACCAGTTTAGAAGTGTGTAGCATATGTATGAAATTTATGCAATGATTAAATATACTTATGAGCTACTTTTGTGCCTGTCATCTTAGTTATATGCTTCCTGGAAAATGTGTTGTTCCCACCACTATTTCTTTTCCTATGTCAGTTTTGATACTGAATTATTAACCTTTTCTTATAGTTATCCCAATAATCTTATGTGAAGGTGTTAGATAGAGCTAAAAGAAGCTGTTGAATGAGTATCCAGAAAACCAAAACTTAGTTTAACCTTTCCACTAGTATCAGTGAATATTTGCTCCTCGGCAAAGCACTTTACCTTTCTCTACTTCATTGTTCAGAAAGGTAAGGATGAGACTTGATGAGGGTTCTTTAAGATACTATGTCACTTTAGGAAATGAGTTCTAATTCTGTTACCCTAAAGCTATTTCCAGTATCATTGAGTTCTAAGTAGTCTATATGAAAGGTCTATTGAGAGTCCCCAGAAACCCTAAGAGTGTTAACTGGGTAAAAGGGTGTCTGAAACAGATCTCAACATGAGATACTCTGTGGGACTTCAGTGCATTGACAGGTATGCAGAAAATCCACATTTTCAGAATTTTTTTCCAAATATGGTAGGGCTTTGGAGAAACAAACTTGTGAATGCAGCAATCTGCATTATCTGCCTGGTTAACTTGTAGTTTAATTAGAATGTTTCTACACCAAAGGGGCTTTTTTTCTCTTTTTTACTTAGCTATACAATCAGTTCAGAATCCATGTACAGTTTTACACATATGGTGTGAAAACATCTAAGTGTTTATAAAGCATTTTCTTCAAGGTCTTAGTTTATTTATTTATTTATTTTTGTAGCAATCATTCTCCTAACAATGACCAAATATTTGGGAATTATTGAACTAATGCTAGGTTTGCTATGTCTTCAAGTCTCATTGTGGATGTGTGCTCTCTGTGAGTTTCATCATTTTATTATGAGCAACGATTAAAATGGATGTGAAACATTTTATAAACTGGGAAATGATATATAGAAATATATATTGTTCATAATAAATGTTTTAGTGTTCTTACTGCAATGAAACTATACCACTTCTACCCTCTTACTCTAAATTGCTCCTATTTCTATCTGCTGCATAGTAACTTGGCCTCTTTTCTTAATGCAACTTTCATATTTTTAGTGTAGCTTAACTTGGCTCCCCCTTGAAGACTTGGCCTCCTTCATGGGTCTTTTGAATATGAGCATTCTCTATTTTCCTCTTATTATTAGGTTTCCAGATAAGGTGGGAGTTGTTTGCTCCTCATTACTGCTTTTATTCTTTTTTATGTCTTCATTTACCTTAAATACCTCTTTCTAAGCTACGCTTATTGTAGTCTTTGCTATTATACTATATAACTATTTAACAATGTGGTGTTTCTTATGTTCTAAGCACTTTATAAATATTACTAGCTTTGTGAGCCCATAGTATTTGCTTTGAAATTTTCTAGTACATGGAATATATATGTATATATCTAATTCTCTGTCTTCAGATTGTTTCCTGATACAGAATAATACTAGGTATAGTCTCAGGAAATGGAGTGCAAAGATGAGATTTCATGATTGGCTTAGTTGCTTAGTTGTATTTTAGCTTAAATGCAGTGTTGAGGTGTGCAGATATATGAGATAATGTTATTGCTCCATGTATGCAGTGTTATTAGAATTAATACAATTTTAATCTGCTGTGGACCATGTTGAAATGGTTACTAATCAGGTACATTGGCAGTTTCTGACCATTATGGCAGTAATGACTATAAGCATGTGATATAGGAAAACTTTCTTTGAATTTATGGGCATACTTACAGAATTGAAACTCAGCTCTGTAAACTCTCAGCCAAAATTATTAGCAGAGACCCAGAGAGTTTCTATAAAAAATATCTACTCTTCCAGCTTCAGTTCAGGGACAAAGTCCAGGATACATAATTACAACGTATATTGCAACCTTGTCAAATCTCTTCTGTGAAGAAGAAAAACCTTGAGACTTGAGTGGGGACATCTGAATAAACTCATACTGAATGTCTGTTATTTCAATGGTTATTTCCAGGAAAATCTTTAAAAAGCAGGAGGAAAAAGCTCCTTGGATTAATAGTAAAAATACAGCATACTTTGGTGTTCTTTAGTGCAGAGATCTCTTTTTAATCTCTGTCCAACAAGTCACTGGATATAGAAATGCTTTAGTCAGTCAGTGCAAAGCTGGTATCAGTGGACTATATTGATGGGATCCATTATTGAAAGCTCTCTTGTCAGTCACGATGTATAGAATGGTACCAAGCAATATGCAAGTCATCAGCAGCTTCATTGCTCACAGTTACGTATATAAAGTTTTTGTCATGCTCCTGTTTTTAGTCATTGTCCTACTGCTTTGTATTATTTTCTGATTCACTGGAAGGGTGACAGTCTGTACCAACTGCTTAATGCATTGATGTAGAAAAATACCCTACATATGCAATCCTCTATTTGAATAAATACTGGCAAAGAGTTAGAGTATTCAACTTATAGTAATATTGACCCACATAAGAAGAATTATAGTGTAGTAATAAGGCATGTAGAACTAAGAATCAGAATAGTTTTGATCCTGGTTCAGTTAGCTGGGCAAAATAACTAAATTCTCAAAAGTTCAGTTTCTTCATAATAAATAATTCACAGAATTTTGTGAGAGTTGAAACAGTGGAACACTCACAGCATTAGTTTCCTATCATAGCCTTAACCACATACTACAAAGCTTAAAACAATGCAAATTTATTCTCCTATTTCTGAAGGTCAGAAGTCTAAAATAGGCAAAAGTCAGGATATTAGCAGGTTAATGCAGGAGGTACCAGCTGTTTTTTTCTTTTTTTTTTCCTGGAAGCTCAGCGGGTGGGTTCTTTCCCTTCTTTAGCTTTTAGCTTTTAGAGACCTCCAGTCTTCCTTGATGTATAGCTTCTTCCTTTATCTTCAAGTCAGCAGTATAGCATCTTCAAATCTCTCTTGTCATAACAATTATTAACATATGCTCACCAAATGAGGGTGCACCAAGATTCATAAGCTACCAAGAGAACTGGAAACAAATATAGATGAAAACACATATGTTGTAGGAGACTTCAACACCCCAACCTCAACAAAGGACAGATCAAAAAAACAAAAGCTACACAAGGTCACACAAGCCTTAAAAGAAGACCTAAACAAAATGGACCTAACAGACATCTACAGGACTCTACACCTACAAGGAAAAGAATACACGTATACACCTTCTTAAATGCACATGGATCACATAGTAGACCACAAGGCAAACATGAATAAATACACATAGATTAAAATAATGCCAACTTTTTTTTCATACTATAAGGGTATCAAACTAAAAATCAACAATGAAAAGAAAGCATGAAGAACATCCAACACTTGGAGACTGAACAACATGCTACTAAAGGAAGAATGGGCAATTGAAGAAATTAAAGAAGAAATTAAAACTTACTTCAAAACAAATGACAATGAAGACACAACATTCCAAAATGTCTGGGATGCAGTAAAAGTGTATCTAAGAGGAAGGTTCATAGCAATACAGGCCCATATAAAAAACCAAGAAACTAACCAAAAAACAACCTAATCTACCAACTTGAAAAATTGGAAAAAGAGCAAACAAAACAAAACAAACAAACAAACAAACAAACAAAAAACCCAAACCCCAAACCCAGCAGAAGACAAGAAATAACAAAAATAAAAGAAGAAATAAATAATCTAAAAGCCAAAAAGACTATCCAGAAGATCAACAAAACCAAAAGCTGGTTCTTTGAAAAAATAAATAAAATTGATAAGCCTCTTGCAAAGCTCACAAAGGAAAGGAGAAAATTCAAATAAACAGAATCACAAATGAAAGAGGAGAAATTAAAACAGACACAAAAGAAATCTAAAGGATAATAAGAGATTACTATGAACAACTAAATGAAATTAAATACAACAACCTGGATGAGATGGACAGATTTTTAGAAAGATACAACTACCCAAAATTAAACAAGGAAGATATAGAGAACTTACATAAACCAATCACAAGCAGTGAAACTGAAGCAGACATTAAAACTCTAACTAAAAACAAGAGCCCAGGACCTGATGGCTAATCAAATGAATTCTACCAGACATTCAAAGATGAAATAATGCCTGTGCTACTAAAGCTTTTCCAAAAAAATTGAGAAAGAAGGAAAACTGCCAAACACATTCTATGAAGCAAACATCACACTTATACCAAAATCAAATAAGGTCAGCTCCAAGAAATAAAACTATTGAACAATTTCCTTAATTGACACAGATGCAAAATTTTAAACAAAATCCTGGCAAACTGAAGCCAATGATGCATAAAAAGCATTATTCACCATGAACAAGTGGGATTTATCCCAGGTGCACAAGGATGGTTCAATATACAGAAATCAATTAGCACAATACACCACATCAACGAAGAGAAAAATAAATACCACATGATATATCAGTAGACACAGAGAAAACATTCAACAAAATCCAGCATCCATTCAGAAAAACGCCCTTGAAAAATTAGGGATTAAAGGAATTTACCTCAACATAATAAAAGCCATTTATGACAAACCTATGGCAAACATCATCCTAAATGGGGAAAAACTAAAATCATTCCAGTTAAGACCTGGAACACGGCAAGGATGCCCACTCTCCCCACTACTCTTTAACATTGTACTAGAAGTTCTAGCTAGGGAAATAAGGCAAGAGAAAGACATAAAAGGGATACAAATAGGTAAAGAGGAACTGAAGCTACCTTTATATGCTGACATGATTCTCTATAGAGATAACACCAAAAAATCCACAGAAAGATTGCTTGAAATAATAAATCAGTTCAGTAAAGTAATTGGATACAAAATCAACACATAGAAGTTTTCCTATATACAAAAAGTCAAGTAGAAGAAGAAGAAATCAGAAAAACCATCCCATTTACCATTGCACCCCCCAAAAAATTAAATGCCTAGGAATAAACCTAATAAAAAACATGAAAGAACTATACAAAAAAATTTTAGAATGCTGCTAAAAGAGATAGAAGACATAAGGAAATGGAAAGACATTCCCTGTTCATAGATTGAAAGACTTAATATCATCAAAATGGAAATCCTACCAAAGGCAATCTATAGATTCAATGCAATCCCAATAAAAATTCCAATGACATTTTTTAAAGAGATAGAACAAAAATTAGAACATGTAATAACAAAAGACCTCAAATATCAAAAAACATCCTGACCAGAAAAAAAGAGAACGGAGGTATTATAATTCCAAACTTCAAACTATTACAAAGCCATGGTAATTAAAACAGCTTGGTACTGGTACAAACACAGACAATCAGACCAATGGAACAGAACATGAAATAAAACCACACATATATAGTGAACTAATCTTTGACAAAGGAGGGAAAAACTTACATTAGAACAAATATAGCCTGTTCAATAAATGGTGCTGGGAAAATTGGACTAAGACATGCAAAAAAAAAATAAAATGGACCAAGACAACTCCCTCACACCATGTACAAAAAATCAACTCAAATTAGGTAAAAGACTTAGATATCAGGCCCGAAACCATGACACACATAGAGGAAAACTTGGGCAAAACTCTCTATGAATTACAATTCAGAAATCCCTTTCTGGAAACATCTATAGATGGGAAAAAATTAAGGAAAACATAAACTACAGAAAACAAAAAAGCTTCTGTACAGCAAAAGAAACAACAGAAGAAACAAAAAGAAGCCCAACTGAATGGGAAAAAACTTTTGCCCTCCACAAGAGTGATAAAGATTTAATAACCAAGATCCACAAGAAACTCACACAACTAAACAAAAGCAAAACAAGAAGCCCAATCAAAAAACGGGGAGAAGAACTAAAAATACACTTCTCCAAAGAGAAAATATAAATGGCCAATAGGCACATGAAAAATTGCTCAATGTCACTAGCAATAATGGAAATGAAAATCAAAACCACAATGAGATACCACCTTACACCAGTAAGAATGGTCCACATCCAAAGAATGGGCAACAACAAGAGCTGGCGAGGTTGTAGAGAGAAAGGAACACTCTTACACTGCTGGTGGGAAAGTAAACTGGTCCAACCACTATGGAAAGCTGTGTGGAGGACCCTCAAGTTAATGAAAATGGAGCTACCATTTGACCCAGCAATTGCTCTCTTGGGAATCTACCCAAAAGAGACCTCAGTGTGGGTATAAAGGGACACCTGTGCTTAGATGTTTACTGCAGCACTATTTATAATTGCAAGGACTTGGAAGCAACCTAAATGCCCCCAAAAGATGACTGGATGAAAAAAAATGTGGTATATACATATATATATATACATCTATCTATCTATATATAGATGGAATATTACTCATCAATTAAAAATGACAAATTTGATGATTTTATGACAAAATGGATGTACTTAGAAGAAATCATGTTAGCATAACAAGTCAAAAAGAAAAAGAAACAAATTCGTTTCACTAATATATGGGATATAGTGAAAAAATAAACAAAAGCTTTGAGGAAAAGTCAAAAGAAGCTAAGCATCAAACTGAAGCACACAACTTTGGGCAGAAGGGAAAGGTGGGGAATGGTGATGGTAGCAGGGGGATAAATCCCTGGGATTACAATGATGTGAAATTTATATATAAATAAATTAGGAAAAAAAATCTCTGTGTCTCCCTCTTCTTAAAAATTTTTTTTTTGGTTTTTAACTTGATTGCACATGTATATATACATACTTATATATACATATTTTTCTCTCCCCTTTTCACTTATAAAGATCCTTATTATGTCCACCTAGATTGTCAAGAATAATCTCATTTTAAAGATATTAACCATCTTATTTCCATCTGTAACATTAGTTCTCTTTACCATGTAAATGAACTTTTTCTCTAATTGTGAATATTAGGATGTGGGCATCTTTGGGAGACTATTGTTCTATATACCACACCAAGCAAATATTTGTTAAATAAATCATGTATATCAAGTGCTTAGCACTGTGCCTAGCACATGGTACACCGAATATATATACTGTTCTTCAGTGCCATACAAAATTCTTCAAATACTTCCTTCGGCAATTAAAAAAAGAGAACATAATTGGAATTTTTTTAAAAATTGAAGTAATATTGCTTTACAACACTGCATGTCATTTAAAGAGGGATCTCTGCAAGCAGGGAATGTAAGGAAATGGTGTTTATGTGTAAGGAAATGAAATATACGAACATGGAAGAAGAGAGCTTTGATTATATACTCACTTTTACTGTGGTCCATCTTGTGTTTTCTTTCTTCTACAACTTTTTCCATTAGTATCTATTTTTTTTCTATTTTTTTGTTATGTGTTAAAAATTCACATTTTAATTCAAAATTTTTAATGACATGCATAACCATAGATTATTTAAAGGTCTTAGTACATTAGTGCATTTTTGAATAATTTTCCATGGTGAAATTAAACCTTGACAAAATTGCAAAATATGAGTTTATGTTCACTATTCTTCATCTCTTTTTACTTTGTGTTTTACCTTACTTTACCATTTTAAACGAGTTGAGGCCTACATGGTATCTTCTCTCCTCTCTCAAGGTCTGTTTTGAAAGAGGAAAACCCACTGAAGTGTTATTAATAAGCTTATTGCAAAATTAAGTCAATGTTTTTCTTCTCTTAAGGATATTTGAATGATAGTTTGCAACATTTATTATGGGATGACTTTACCTCATATTAAACTTTCAGAAATAAGAACCCCAGGATAGATAATGATGTAAAATAAGATAAATAATAAAAATAAATTTAGAAAAACTTTCAGCAAAAGAATTACGAGTTTGTGTTTGAAATCATAAATATTTGTATAAGTATTACCCACCCTACAGATTGTGTGCACCTTTTGATTTAAATAATCTGAATTCAATCCCATTTTAGTAATTTAGAAATTTCTATTCTGTCTTATTTCATGCAATAGCAGTTCAGTTTGTATCAATATATTTGAGTTCAACTAATGTCTACTTGAAATCTTTGCTATAGGTTAAGTCTGTTTAGTTAAATTTCTGTTAATTGATTTGGCAGTAACTCTAAAGCTTCCATTGGAAAGAATTATTTTATAGCTTTTTAGAAATAAGGGAATACCAAACAGAATGGTAGCAGTCTAGCTGCTTCTTTGTATGATTGAAGCAGAAAAGTTATATTTAGAGTTGAGATGAGGATACTTTCCAGCTTTTCTAAATGCATCATCAAATTCTCTCCTGAGCCCTGCGGGCTTCATGCTTAGTTAAAGAGATCTAGCCTTGCACTGACGATCATTTAGCGTAATGTCATGTCGAAATTCAGGAGGGTAGGGATTCCATTTCCTCAGCCTGCCTTTTATTGCTGTCGGTGGTTTCCAGTGTGATTCCTGGTGCCAAGTAGTTAGGAACAATGTTATCATCAGAGAACAGTGCTTGGGTTTTAATGCCTTGTAATGCTAGAGCTGACAAGTCATACTTTTAGAATGAATCTCCAGAGTCAGGTGCTATACTCCATTTATGCGTGTGGTAGCCTCTATTGTCCGCGAGAGCTTTGACCTTTCAGCAAGAGCTGAACATGTCCAGTACAAAGAGGTATGTTGTTCAGCTGTGTTAGACTATTAGTTATTTATACATCCATTCTCTTAAGCAGGGGATTATTTCAAATGTCTTTTTTCCCCCTCAGTATATATATATATATTTTTCTCAATTATTCTAATACTACTTTTGTTGAGTTCATTAGGTCATGCATTTTTCAGCGACAGCAGTTATGGGGACTTTTTTAGCCTGCTTGACAAGATGGCTATTTGAAGTAAGCAAGTTCTGGAAGTAAGTTGGGGGGTGCTGTCCTGTAGGAAAAATAGAGTACTTGAGATGTGACAGTCAGTTGTTAATTTGGTTAAAAGACTTGCATACCTTGAGTCCTACTATCCTTTTGCAAAATAGGGCCTTTCCTACCTTCTCTTTAAATAAATACTTTTATATAGCAGAAGTTAACGTTAACCACTTAGGTTTATTATGGACAGGGCCACAGATATCCCACAAGTAGAATTTAACTCATACTCTTTTTATAGAAACTTCTGGTGGGTATATTTATGGAAATGTTCTACAGTTATTCTAAAATCAGTATAGAAAGGATACTTTAAAGTACTTTCTCTGCAAGTTCATAATTTGTCCCTAGTGGATATTTCTAAGCATTTTTTTCCTGGCAAGTTTCAAAACTTTCGTTTACTTTTTCTAATAAAGAATTTTAATAGCCTTTCAAATTGCTGAATTTGCATTTTTAATAGTTTTTTTTCTGCTTGAACTTTTATGCCTCTATAATTAGGGTATTTTAAAATAGAACTTATGTGTTCTTTTTCATATCTATCAAAATGAGACTCCATTTTAACTGTATGACAGTAAATACAAGTTTGATACATGTTTTAACAATATGGTAGTAAATATCACTACTTTTAAAAAATAGTGAATAACTAAATAGAAATTTCTATCTGAACAGTGTATTCAGATTGCTGTATATGGAACAATTAGTTATTCATGCAGGTTCATATATTATTATCCAAAGAAAAACTGAAGTTATGAGGCACCTGTAAGTTATCCTCACGGGTATGAAAATATCTACTGTTTCTTATTCCCACACTTGATAAATTTGAGTACTGAGGATATTTGCTAACACCATTACTTTCAGACTTGAGACACTGTTTACACCCCTTATCTGGAGTTACTTTAGGTCACCTCAATGTCTAATCTCATGGTCTAACCTCCAAGTTCCTCACGTTGCTCCAGTTCAAGGCTTATACCACATTTCTACTCCAGTTATATCTTTGGTTTTATTGCAAACCATTTCTACTTTACCCTTTTGATCTTATGGAATCTTTAGAATAAATCTCCTAAAAAGGATCAGATAGTTTTTTCTCAGTGTGTCCAGAGTAGGCCTCTTCTAAGAAGTACCATCTTGGTACACAGAACTAAAGGTCAGTCAAAGCTCTGTGAATTTCAGAAAGTCTATTATCATTACTTAAATACGCAGATTGTTTTAAGGGTACTTAAGACCCTAGAGACCGAGAAATTTTATTTTTGTCTCAATAGTTTGCCTTTTCCCAATTGAAGGAAAAGTAACTTTCTCCTTCTATGGGACATTGAAAAATTTAGTGTGAGGGTATAATTCAGGGGGAGGTTTATTAGTGAATGTGTCCTCCCTTACAGAGAAACTCCCCTTTTCACCCTCAGAGCATAAATAACACTCTCCTTGTTATTTAGTTTTCTCCTTTTCTTCCTTGACCCCCCAAGTCTTTTGATGCGGGTGTTTATACTTGGTCTGTCACACTTTAGAATTTATAGCTATGTAAACTTTCCATTTGCATGCTTTCAATTTTGGGCCTTTTCCCTGTTAATAGCTGTGATATTAATTTGTTAGTTTGTACAGCTTCAGACATATCCAGATGGGGTGAGGTAATATTTTCCTGTACTCCAACACATCCTACTCTTACCACCTACTCCAATCTTTTCCATTTTCTCAATACTTTGCTCTCACTTGCCTCTTTACTGAACTTTAGTCCCTAGTCCCTTCTATTATTTTTCCTATATCTCAGTTTATACTTGCTTCTACTTCTACTTCTTAACTTGTTTCTACTTCTTAACATATCGGATCTTAGGTTGTAATTACCCCCCTGTTCCTTCTTACTTCTTGTGCTTCATTATCCTGGCAAACGCCCCAAATGTGCATCATTCTCAGCCTATGAATTTGTAGAGAAGTTTGCTGAAAAGTGTTGAAAAATTAAACAATTATAAAGATTGATGGCACATCTTTTGGTGTGGATCTCCACTGAATGATGTCCCGGAGATTGTTTTCTTGTAATACATGTCTGTTATTCCCTACAGTAGATGTTTGAAAGACTGTAGAATATTAGTTTATTATAGATGCTCTTAATTATTTCTCACTATTGTATAAATATTGTTTATTTTGAATTATTTAGAAATGTAGAACACAATAGGTAAAACATTGAAATTTGCTTATCTATTCCCTAATATATAAACAATAACTGTACCATTATAATTATCCAGAAAAAAGATTATATCAACTCAAATTTCTTCCAGTAACAGGAGAAAATCCACTTAATAGCTCTTTTTTTAAGGGGTAGTACATTGCTTTTAAATATTTACTAAATTTTTATTGATGAAGTGAATATGATCTTTTATATATTTTCCTTCTCTAAAGTTTCTATACATGTTCTTTGTTAATTTTTGTTGTTACTTTTAATATTGATATTTAAGATCTTTTATATTAAATATTAAGATATTTTATAGTTAGTTTATTTTCCTAGGTTTTCATTACATTATATCATTGCATTAATTTTTAAGGCACAGAAATTTTAGATTGTTATAAGTCTTTACCTTTTCACTGAAATTTCTTCTTATAAATACTATTTATTATACTCACTGAATATTTTTCATAGTTCATCTTATAAGGCCTATTCAGTTAAGAATAAAGAAATACAGGTCATAGTCTAGATATTTGTTCTCTATTAAGTCTCTAAACCTTAGCTTCAAAATCATTACAATTATAAAGTAATATTTTTTGGTACAATATATTTGTTTTTGATCAAATTAAACACAAATCATTGGGAAATACTTTTCAGCAATTATCTCTGGTTTTATCATTATAGTAATGGATCAAATATTGTATTAAACTAAATGTCAGACCTGGAGTCATATTAAAGACACTAGTCCTAGTGTCTGAGAGATCCAAAACTATAGGACACTACTATATTATGAAAGGATGTATTAGTTTCTTGTTAAGTGCCCAAAGAAAGTATGATGAACTCAGTTAAAACAACAGATATTTATTCTGTCACAGTTGTAGGGGTTTGAAATCTTAGACTAAGGTGTTAGCATATCCATACTACATCTGAAACCTCTAAAGTAGGATACGTTATTGTCTCTTCTAGTTTCTAGTAGCTTTGTGACGACATAACTCCAGTCTCTGCCTCCGTCTTCACATGGTCATCTCACCGCTGTATCTTCTTGTTTCTAAATTTTCCTTTTCTTATAAAAACACTATCTTAACACTTTTACCTTTGCAAAGACCCTATTTTTGAATGTCATATTCTCAAGTACCTAAGACTAGGGCTTCAGCATATCAATTCAACCCAAAGTAGATATGAACCAATTGAATAAGAAAGCTAAATTATGTGAGATTTATAGAACAAGGTGAAAAATGCAAAGCCTTAAGTTAACAAATTAGGTCAATTAATGATTAGTTGGTTAGGTAAAGTAGTAGGAAAAAGAAGCATTTATATGTCAAGAAATATGATGAGAAACTACTGCATGGAATCTCACATAATTCTAATTGAAATCTCAAGTAAATTTGCAGTTGATTGATTATTTAGGCACACTAATTTGCACTTATGAATAAGCTAGTGACAAAAGACAGTTTACTATGATAAGTTTGGTACAAAATTTAAATGAATTAAGACAGATCAAGTTCCTTGTTGTTTTATAGAAGGACAAACCTAAATATCAAAGCATAGAAAATTGAAGTTTTAATTGAAATTGAAAATTTGGTATATGGCTATGAAAGATTGGTAAAATCTGACTTGTGCAGCAAAAATTAATCCAATACACTTCACGTGATATAACCCAGTTAGAATAAAGTTTGTGTTTTGAAATTGATTTTGTGATATGAATTGACCTGAAATAGACTTTGAATTTTATATGTAACTTCAGAAACTTGATTACAAAATACACACATGCAGTGTTTGATAGATGTGTTTCCAAGGGACATCAGACCACAAAGAGGTTATAAAGAATCTGATTTTCTATTTAGAGTAGGTGTGATGAAGATCTATGTCATTTGTTTTGGTAAATAACTATTATCTTACTTTGCTTTGTTAAATGTTATAAAGAACATAGAAGAATAGAATAAACAAAAATGAAAGCAGAACAGGCTGAGATGTAAAACAAGCCACATGGTTTCTGATCACATTCCTTCAGTTTATAGTCAATAAATAGTCAATGAAACTTGCTGTTGAAGGAAAGGCTGCTTTAGGGACTGGGTCAAAAAATGTGGAAAGTACTCATTAATTTGGCAGAAGTGATGCAGTTACAATTATGACTATTACAGCTTACACAAGGGAATTATTCAATGACACTTATCTACTTCTAGGGGCAATGCAGCATAAAGAAATTTAAACTATTCCCAGGGTAATAGGCCATAATGATTGTTTGAATATATTATTACTTTGTCTCTTATGACTGCATTTTTCAAAGCTTTCCTCTTTAACTTTCCTTAACAAATGTTTTTGCACATTTTTTGATCAGTTTCCATGTTTTTAGTAAACTTTTTGTGTGTATTTAAGACAATTTATCAATATTTCATATTGTAGATAATACCATTTATAGCTAGTTTAAATGGGGTTCCTTTTTTCAAATCTTCATTTTAATTTTTTAATCTTCATTGGCAAATTTATTACTTAACAGGATATGTAGTGACTGAAATCAACAAATGCATTTTATTTCACTTGAAAAAAATTTAAACCTAGTATCCTCTAATTTGGAAAATTTTGGGAATTATAAATAGTTTAATATAAGACTATCTCAAAGACAAAGATCCTCTACACATACAGATATATCTGTAGATAGATGATGAGTTCCTGTGGTTTCTGAAAGCTAAAAACATAGAAAAGTACTCACATTAATATAGATCTCTGTTCATGTTTTTCAAACAAAATTAATTTTTAAACAATACAAACATACCTAGAATATTAGCACACATGTTAAAAGTTGTTTTTCCAACAATTGAAAAGTTGTTTTTCCAACAATAGCTACAATTTTACAAGTCCTGAATTATAACTTTCTTTGATAGTAGGATACAAAGAAGAGTTGAAAATTCTAAAGCATCAATTTCAACTATTAACACGCAACATTATTGGAACTTAATTGATGTTCCTCTGATAGAAAGTGTTTTTGTCAATTTGATATTTCAAACAGAACTCTTATACCCATTTTCCATGATTATTAGTAAAACAGTACTACCAATATCATTACTTCAATAACATTTAAAAAAAAAAAAGTATTGGGAATACTATGAATGGAACCTTGTAGAGAGAGTAGGCTATGATGTCATAGACCTTTGAGGTAAACTTCTAGAAGTAAGATTTAGTCATACCAGACATGAAACAAGAAAGATGCTTGCTGAGTAAGGTGGGATCCAACAGGAGTGTAGTAGAGAATGCAAAAATTTATGAATTAATTTTTCTGAAGGAGCTTAATGGAACAAAACTTTATGAAGGGAAGTTAAAGATTTAACTGTCTGGTACATTCATGATTTTTGTTGACTAATTACTTGAAAATTAATATTTGAAGTTCAACAGTCTAAGAAATGGAAGAAAGTGATGAACCTGATCAGCCCATCTCAGCAGGGAGACAAGAAATCAGAAAGAGAAGGAGACCCAGTCAACCAATGGTAGACAAATCCCAGCAGACTGAAATAACAGAGAAAAAGAGACGCTTGCCTACATCACAATCATCTGGCCCCAAAACTACCCATAGTATTGATAATATTTCTGGAAGCAAAACAAACTATGATTCTCTTAGATTATCTTCTCAGATTCAGCGAAGTTGGATAAAGAAAAAGCATGGACAGCAAATGAGTGATGTTTCTTTTCAGACAGACAACATTGCAGAAGAGAAAAAAGACATCAAATCATTTGGTGAAACAGTGGTACCTGAAGAAAAACCAGCTGATATTGATGAAGCAGCCCCCGAATTTCCAGAAAGTGTTCAGGAAGTAGAAAATCCCCCAAACACTCACTCAATTCAGCTTAAAATAGACAGATCTCAGCAAACCAGTTGTAATGGAGACTGGACAATGGTGCTCATCCCTTGTGTAGAAAAACAGGACAAGGAACAACAGACATACTTTAGTGAGGCAGAAATAATAGTTACTGGTAAGCCAGGTAGTTCTTTCTCAGAAAAGCATGATCAGAATGGAGAGAAATATATGATCATAGCATCACATAGTAAAGAAACCAGTAAAGATACTCAGATATATTCTGAACATGAGCAAGAACATGAGGAGCTTCCTACAAAACTTGCTTCTGCTGAAGAGTTTCTTTCAGAAGAGGAGGCTACTGAAGGTCTGTCTCAAGCAGCTGAGGAAACCACTGAGGAAGAGGCCCCAGCTGATGTTCAATCTCCACCAGCCGAGGAGACTCCTGAAGAAGAATCTCCAGCTGAAGCTGAGCCTTCAGCATTTGAGGAGGCCTCTGAAGAGGTGGCCCCAGCTGAAGCTGAGCCTCCACCGGGTGAGGAGGCCTCTGAAGAGGAGGCCCCAGCTGAAGCTGAACCCCCACCAGGTGAGGAGGCCTCTGAAGAGGAGGCCCCAGCTGAAGCTGAGCCTCCACCAGGTGAGGAGGTCTCTGAAGAGGAGGCCCCAGCTGAAGCTGAGCCTCTACCAGGTGAGGAGGCCTCTGAAGAGGAGACCCCATCTGAAGTTGAGCCTCCACCAGAAGAGGAAGCCTATGGAGAAGAGGCCGCAGTGGGTGTTCCATCTCCACCAGCTGAAGAGGCCCCTGAAGATGAGTCCTTCCCTGAAGTTGAGCCTCCAGCAGCTGAAGAATTTCCTTCAGAAGAAGCCCCAGAGGAAATTCAGTCTCCACCAGCTGAGGAGACTCCTGAAGAAGAATCTCCAGCTGAAGCTGAGCCCCCAACAGGTGAGGGGGCCTTTCAAGAGGAGGCCCCAGCTGAAGCTGAGCCCCTACCAGGTAAGGAGGCTTCTGAAGATGAGGCTCCAGCTGAAGCTGAGCCCCCACCAGGTGAGGAGGCCTCTGAAGAGGAGGCCCCAGCTGAAGCTGAGCCCCCACCAGGTGAGGAGATCTCTGAAGAGGAGGCTCCAGGTGAAGCTGAGCCTCCACCAGAAGAGGAAGCCTATGGAGAAGAGGCCGCAGTGGATGTTCCATCTCCACCAGTTGAAGAAGCCCCTGAAGATGAGACCTTCCCTGAAGTTGAGCCTCCAGCAGCTGAAGAATTTCCCTCAGAAGAAGCCCCAGAGGAACTTCAATCTCCAGCCGAGGAAGAAGCCCCAGGGAAAGGTGACTCTCCACCTGGTGAGGAGATACCTGCTGGAGAATCCCCTGTCGAAGAAGCCCTTGTTGACCCCCGAGCAGCTGAGATCTCTGCCAAAGAGATCTCAGAGGAAGATCAGTCTCTAGCAGCAGAGGAGGCTCCAGCTGAAGAGCATCCTCTCGTAAGTGAAGAAACTACTTCAGTAAAGGACCCCATTGATGAACAGCCTCCTGAAGAGAATCAACAGTCATCTGATGAGAACTATATTGAACGAATATCTATAACAGATGTCCCTGATGAACTTCCACCTCCATCATTTGAAGAGAGTCACGTAGATGAGGCTCTGGTAGATAATGGTTCTACTGAATCACAATCTCTTCAGAATACAGATGTCCCAGTGGTAAAATTACATTCATTGAATTTGGAAGATAAGGAAAAAACTGAAGAGACTTTAGAGACAGATCATCCTCCTGAAGATTCATCTACTAACAAAAATGATCAGACTTCTATTGAAATAGAGGGTGTCATTGAAATAGAACTACAACAAGGGCCTCCTTCATAGTTGTAATCAGGTCTCAACTAAGCCAGCAATCAGAAGCTCGGGAGTTTGGGAGTATATGCTTTAGAAAAGGATTGAGGTATGTGGAAGTAGCTTTGTGAACAGGGAAATGAAAGGAAACCCCAATGACTTGAGTGGATCCCTTATTGAAACATCAACAATAAAAAGTAGTGGTTTAAAATTACTTGTTATTTTCATTCAAATCTGGGAAATGAAAGGAAATGAAAGGAAACCCCAATGACTTGAGTGGATCCCTTATTGAAACATCAACAATAAAAAGTAGTGGTTTAAAATTACTTGTTATTTTCATTCAAATCTGGGGTAGATAAAACACCTATTTTGAAATGAAGCAGGTTTGTGATTGAAATCATTACTTAAAATATTTTTTCTACACTAAACCTTGTTGACCAGAGTAAAGTATACTCTGTAATCATGTATTATTTTTTTTTACATTCCCTTATAAATACATGTAAGTTATAGAAGAAAAGGGGCACCTTTTTGATTCTGCAGTTCTCTCATCTACTTTAATTTTCTTGAATTTTGATAACACATTTAAAGTTATAGTGTTTTCTCATGATAATTTATGATATATGTCTCCTATTTTATATTTGATTTTCTGATAAGCATTTCTTTCCTGTTTTTGGTTATATTTTCTACCATCTTGCATATTTTACATTTAAGTAAAATGTAAAATTCTGAATAGGGAAATTTACTTCCTTTTCTTATCAATGAAGACAACCATGAATGAAATATTTTTAAAAAGTGTGCAGAAGAAAAAAAGATAATTTTGAAGGCATTACTATTTAATTTTAATTTTGTTTCAAGTCATCAGTCCTTTGGAAGCTTACTTTGGTCTTCACTCTGAACTTGTGTTGAAGACAAACTTAGAATATGGTTGAATTGCAGTGGTATGCCATTCTAAAAATAATTGTAGATTATTCTATGACAGGTATTAAAGAATATTTGATTTTATATAGCTATGGTAAATTTTGGAGAAATATTTTTTCCAGCTACAATTCAGTTTAATGTGCTGAATTTGAGATAAATATCATAATTTTTAATCTGACTAGTATATTTCTCTAGTGAGAACTCTGGACTGATCATTCAAAACCTTCAACTTTGCTACCCTGTAATTTTTTTTCATTTTTTAACCAAGATCATGTCATGTTTTAAAAATGAGTTAGTATTTTATAATAATTTTTGTAAGCATACTTTTTTGTGGTAGATTTGAGTTTGAGAAAAATTATTTTATATTTCTTGATTGAGCATTGCTTTTTAAATATTTCTAAATTTAAAGTAATTCCTAATATTTGTTGTTTTCTAAAAAATACTTATGATCTAGATTTACTTAACAAAATTTAATAGATTTTAATACTTAAAGTAGATTTAAATGCTAAAAATACTAAACATCTAGTTACTTTTTCTAAATATGTATTTTTTCTATACAAGACTTTATTTCTTCACTTAAAATTTTCTTGATTTCTCTTTACCTTAACATTATGTAACTTTAAGGTGCTGTACATTGTACACATTGTATATTACATTGTAATGATTTAATATTTGTACTATTGTGAAACAATAACCATAATGAGGTTAGTTAACACACACATGACCTCACATAATTAGAATTTTCACTTTTTGGTAGTGAGGCAATCTAAGATCTCTTTAGAAACTTTTAAATATATAAGATTGCTAGCTTACTATTTTGTACAGTAGATCCCAGAGCTTTTAACTGGAAACTGTATCCTTTGACCATTTTCTCCCACTTACCATTTTTCTTTCTATCTATCTATTGATCTCTCTGTCTCTCTCTATCTATCTAATCTATCTATCTATCTAATCTATCTAATCTATCTCTCTATCTCTCTAATCTATATGACTGTGTGTCTGTCTACTGTCATACTACTGACTCATTTTCTTTATTTATGAAATTTCTAAACTAGCACATTAGGAAAATAAGTCATACTTGTATTCTGATGAGTATTTGATGAGATTTCTTTTGATGACTGGAAAATGTCATCTGTGATTAGATATGGTATGATTTAAAAGTTTAGGTATTGAACCTACATGATAAGATCTTAAAATAATGTAATGTTATTGTAGATGAATTTGAGATCTATTATGGAGCCACAAATAATAATACTCATTGACCAACTAGATATTGAATTCAGTGAAAAAAGGAATATTTTGCATGATTTACAGCTTGCACATTTAGGTGTGTGTGTATTCTGTTCAGTAAAATGGGAAATAGATACAGAAACACATGTTGGGAAGGAAAGTCAAGGGTGATATTTTGACTTGTAGGCATTTATGAAATACTTGAAGATACTAGACAGGAAAAACTGTTTTTTATGGTGCAGACATCATCCACAAGTCCCTCATTATGGGTAACAATCACATTTATGACAAAGGTAGTATCAGTTTTAATTGTGGTAAAGAAAGGATGTTTAGTTAAAATTAATTAAAAATCTTAATAGTGATAGTGAGACAGGTGCTTAACTAAATATCAGATTCCGTGGCATAACCAAGTTGACACATTAAGTCAGTCATTACACCCATGTATTATATATTTACATATTTTCTACTCACATAACATAATATCCCTGTCAGTTATTATTATCAACTTAATTTTTCTGACATTTAAATTTGTTTTAGTAATATTGCGGCATTATACATTTCAGGTGTGCATCATTGAAAAACAGTATGTGTATACATGGCATTAAGATCATTGAAAGTACAGTTCCATTCTCCATCAAATGTTTGTCTCTCATCCTAATTCACTAACTTTTTTCCCTTTCCCCTTCTGATAATCACTAATTGGTCTTATAGTTCATAAGTTTTTTATTTGTTTCATTTAGTTTCTTGTTTGTTTCCTTTGTATCAACTCTGTTCTAAAGATTAAGACATTGAGGGAGAGAGGGATAAAATTAGTAAATCATAGGACAGGAATCCTATGTATAGTGTAATTTAAAACCAGTTCTCAAAAAAAAAATTGCCTCCAATTAACAGGTGGCATAGAGGAGGTAAGTAATTTGTCTGTGTTTCTCTGACACTCAGATATAGAGAGGGTAAGTAACTAAGCAAGTATCATCACTACCTGTGGTGAGTTTAGTACTGATGAAAGTCTCTGTGGTTAATAACTAGACAATAAATATTTTTCATTTCTATCCCTAGACAGTCTAATAGGAAAGTTAATATATATGAATAAATTTCATAACAGAGAGGAAATAATTATGAAGTGACTGTTTTGGAAAACAGGGCTTTGAAATTAAGTATTAGCTGACTACATACATCTAGGAAAAGAAGATGGCATGTTTAAGGTAGTAAAAGCATGTGAAAGATAGCAAGTATAAAGTAAATAGGCGTCTTTGGGAAAGAGCAACCATTTTAGGATTGCTCCTATGGGTGGAAAGTTCCTGTGGAGATTAGGGTGGGTTGAATTAGAGAGTTGGGAGTTGGTAGCTTGGGTTGTACTGGATTTTATTTTGTGGTTTGTAGGGAGACAATGACTTTTCATCAGGGGAAGGCTATTAGCCTTTAGTTTTAGTAAAGATGCTAAAATCTTTCAGAAAAAAATTGTGAGACCCTGATATAGATTAAAAACATAGCTAGGTATCTTTAATCAAAATATCTGTGTTGTCTAATCACACCCTTCTCTGTTATTTGATTCTATGGAGTTTGCATCTTTCATTGAGTTATTTGAAACTATAAATTGTACATTACAGCAATGCAAATAGCTCTTGTTCATAGATATGTAAATGAATTTTGTCTGGTGGAAGGAAAATCAATTTTCCTCCATGCTTGAAAAAGTCAGTTTTGTATCTATTCGTAATTTCAGTCTATCATTCCCTATTAACAATTTAATGTGATATTTTGAATTCTCCTTTGATCCCTTTGCAACAACTTCTTGCTAATTACTTATGTAAAATTCGATACACCTTCATTTTATATTTGTAACAGCACATTATTTTGCCTCTAAAAGTTTTGACTTTGGGATATTTGACTGATTATATTTACTACTGTGATAAGATATGTGAATATGAGGGTTCAAAATTGACTCTCAAATTTTGGTATGGGAGATTGCATAGATATATTTCTTTTATTATGATGTAAACTCTGGGGGAAAAGGCATAAAGATACAGATTTCAGTCAATTATTTGATGTCTGGTTGGAGTTCAGAAGTATTTGAGGTGAGAGGTACTGGTTTGTGTATATCTATAGGAATAAATTGGAATACAAATGAAGTAATTTTAAGGATGGGAAGAGTGAAATTTCCAATAATGGAGACTCAAAATGAAATTCTTTTACTTAGGAATGGTGAAAGGAAGCCAAGGAAGGGCAGTGTTTAAGTTGAAAAAGGTTAATCAATATGCCAAAGCTTTCAGGTCATTAGATTTGATAGTGCAAAATCACTGCTAAGATTTTGTGATGAAGCAGATATAATCCTCTGACTCAATTCAGTCCTAAACTTGAAGATGAATTCAATGAATTCCAGCTAAATTCAACATATAACATAAAGAAATATACTATAACAATAGAAAAAATTTAATGGTCTGGGTATGGTGGTGCATGCCTATAAGTGGCAGCCTAGGAAGCCACGGCTGGGGCCAGGGATTGTGGTTTGAGTCCTGCCTGGGGCACATAGCAAGACCTAATTCCAAAAAAATAACTGGGCATGGTGGTGCACACCTGTAATCCCAGCTACCTGGGAAGCTGAGGCTGGGGATTGCTTGAGTCTGTGGTACCCCGGCAACATGAGCCTGCGGTTCCATGGGCAAAAATAGTGAGACCTAGTCTTAAAAAAATTACTTTTAGTTTGAGGAATTGAAGAACATTTAATGAAACACATGACTTTTAAACTGTTTTTGCAAAAATTGAATATTTCACTAGGTATATTGATAAAAGAAATATCTCAGCAGGAAGATCTGGGCTGGCCAAGGAGAATGGTCAGAGGCGGCAGGGCTTCTGGACAACAAATTGGGATAAGTATGTAATACATATTTAAAGATGTGCCAAGCCTGATATTTAAAATCAGTGTCAATATTGGGTAAGTGAGAGGAATGTTAAATTTGCTAATGAATGACTTTTTTTGCCGCTGTTTCTTGTGTGAGAATTGTGATTAAAGAATAGAATTGTGAATAAAGTATTGATAAAGCTTGATACACATATACTATAATATGTATAAATTAAATATATATATATATATATATACACACACACAATGTCTTCCCATACATTTTCTAATTTCATCATCTCAAAAATTTTTTAGTAAGAAAGAATCTTTCTTCTATCCCAGACAAGATAGTTTAGATTTAGAAACACTTCCTCAAGGTTATTCAATTGCTAAGTAGTGGTGAAGGATTTTGACCCTGGTTTCCTGATTTTGAACTTAGTCTTAATATACTACACATGCAAAAATGACAGAAATAACCATTGGAACTGACTGATGAATGTGCAAAGGGAGAGTCAACAGAGAGGAATGAAGCACTTGACCTGAAAATTTCTCATTTCCTAGCAAGAGACCTTTATAATCCTTGATTTTAATGATACAGCATTTCCTTCAATGGTTGATGGGCTAGTTATGAAGAAGCCAACTGCTGAGATATACTATTAAATTGCACTAACTGAATTTGAAACCACTTACTCTGGTCATGCCCCATTTATTTGTTATTTGAATGGACAATGGTGAACCTATCTTCTGTAACGAACAGAAATGAATGAGCTCTTACTAAAAGTAATCCATGTTATTAACTATATGTTTACTCATAATTTTATTACAAGGACAATGGGGAGAAAAAGAGCTTTTAAGGAAGTAGCATAGAATGTCTAGAAAAACAGAAAAACAAATACAACACTATCACTTTCATTTTACAGCCTTTTTTTTTTTTTTAGAAAACAAAATAAGCAGTTTCAAGTATTTTATTCATGGCTTCATCAATCTTCACAATGTTCCAGTAAGTCAGGTAGCTGGTAAGAATTGCTATTAAGAGGAGGAGAAACTGAATATGTTTATTTGTTGCAAGAAAAAGGCACATGGAAACAGGATACTTGTAGTAGAGAACACTTTAGTTTGAAATATTGAACATTATAACAGGGGATAAAGAATTATCTGAAGGAGGAAAAAATTAAATCTAACTACTATATTGGAAGAGGGAAATGTTTTCTCATAATAAGTGAAAATAGAAAATGAATCATAATGAAGATTAAAAATAGAAAAATTCATGACACTCCAGCTAAATTCAATAAACATTTGTGTGCCTAATGAATTTAAAGTTCAATCATTTTCTGTTTCTAGTTATATTGAAAAATGCTGTTTCTCAAGAGACAAATATTAAAAATAGTTTCTAAATACTGAAGAAGTTTCTTTAAAAACATAAGCCATATATGAAAATGATTTTAATAATGGTTCTGGTTGTGAGGAGTTGTAGGAAAGGAGAAACAGTAAAAATTCTCAGTAGGACCATCACTGAAGTGTTGCATAAATTATAAACACAAAAGAAAACATGGGGATAGCCTCTGTATTTAAGTACAGATTATGGAGAAATGTTAATAAAAGATCTTGATTAGCTATTCATCTTCACTATGCACAAACTAAAAGGAAAAAACTCTGGAACATGAAGTAATTTTAGTTGATATGTGCAGATTTCCTACCAGTGATCATAGTCAAATGCAGTCCTATAGTGGATTTTATGAAGGTTGTGGGATATTTTCAAAAACAGGGAGACTGAAACATAGGGGATTATGAATCTTGGGATCCTTAATGATATATATATACATATATATGTGTATATATATATATATAGAGAGAGAGAGAGAGAGACAGACAGACAGACAGACTGAGATTGAGAATCATATATCTTGAGAATCAAGGATGGATTGCTGTTCTTTTCAGCTTTTTTCTTCAGCTTATCTGATTCTACAAGCTCAGGAGAGTGTATGGAAAAATATTTTCTTGTTAAAATTTGTTGTTCCAAGCAGTCAAAATGTGTCCAAAACAATTAATGGAGGATGGAAAAATCAATTGTTCAATATGGATTGTAGGTATATTGTGAGACGTCTGCAAAATTTAAAGTAGGCCATGATACCATCCCTTTATGTCTGTTAGAAGCCCAAAGCCATTCAAGCCTGCTGGTTCCTGGCGGTTAGGGAAGAAGGTTTCCAGCTGATAGTGACTTTATCTCCCAGAGGTATATATGCCTTCCAGAAGCACATGGATTTTTTAAAGAGAAATTGATCGATATGGCAATACTTACTCTAAAAAGGAAGCTCTAAAATTTCAACCAGAGAGAGCAGGGAAGCTATTTTATTGACAAAAGTCCTTTTAATATCACCATAAATCTGACTGGCTAAGCTTAAAGGTGGATGTAGGAACAAGTATAATGAAGTCATAAATTGATAAAGTGACCAGGAGGGAAGAATGAAAGAAATCATAAAAGGGGAAGGTGGTTGAGGAATGAGAAATAATAATAGAGGTGAGATTTGAAGATGGAAGAACAATAAAAAGGAGCTGGATTCCAAAGGATTATGCTGAGTATTCTGAAGTATCCCAAGGCTCTTTTTATAGGTTACTAAACAACTGATCAACAGTGTAAAGTTGGAATTTTTCCTTTGCATTACGTAGGCAAAACCTTAGCTTTCTTAAAAAATAGTTCCAAGGGGAGTGATCGTCCCCATATCCCTAGCAACCAGGTGAATGGGTGTGTGTTCCAGTACCTTTACCTCTGGGAGGAAAAAGGCCCTAATTAGCCACGAAGGCATCTTCTTCAAACCAGTCCCCAGATGGGGGTGGGGGCTTTGTTCAGCAGACTAGCGACCCCGATAGAGGCCAGAAGCACTGGGACTGCATTGTGGCACCAGTGAAGACAAAATAACCCAACAGATGGACTAAAAACAAAAAGAACAAAAGACACCTATACTCCTCTTCCAAGAAGAACTACAGAAGAAGCTCTATAGCACCTACTAACCAGAGCCCCTCTTAGGGGAATGCAGGATTGACACACTGTCCCACCACCCTAAAAGGCAAAAAATTACAAGGAAAGACAAAGTGTACCATAGCAACCAAATCCATCTATTACTGATGCTCAGAGAAATGGAACCACCCACCCAAATCAGCCAAAGGAAACAAAAAAAATTACTTACCTCAGCTACATAGACACAAAGACAGAATCAACTACAACTACAGGAAGACTCCAATCATCATACCAGCCAATACTAGAGCCATAGTCTCTCGATATGTGGTGGAAGTGTGAAAGCAAAGCACAGGAAAGAGGAAAAAGGCAAACACCCCAGCAAACCCCACAGAAACCAATACATAATTGAAGGAAAGATAAACTCTAGAAACCAACAAATATAGCATTGAAGAAATGTGCCACCTCCTAGACAAGGAAATGAACCTATGCATGTTACAAGCATACAAAGAACTAAGGGAAGAATTAGAAAAATGCAAAGAAAAAGAAGTGAGCATGGCAGAGAAACTGAACAAGTTAGAAGAAGAAATGGAAAAAAATTAAGAAAGAAAACGTCAACAAAGATAAAATAAGAAGAATTGAATAATAAAATTGAATACCTAAACAAGAATCAGAAAGAAACACAAATCAAAGGGAGTAACAGAAGAGCTCAAAAATGCAGGGAAAAGTTATGAAAGCAGACTGGATGAAATTGAAGAATGAATAAGTACCCTGAGGACACCGAAACTGAGAGGAAGAAGAAAGACAGAGTGAGACACAATGCAAAAAAACAGAAGAAAATCTCAGACATCTGTCCAATTCCTTAAAGAAAGGAACCCTAAGTGTTATGGCAGTGCCAGAAAGAGAAGAGAGGCACATGAGTACTGAAAGCTATTTAAAGAAATAATGGAGGAAAACTTCCCAATCCTGAAGAAATGAAATTTGACATCCAAGGAAGCCAAAAGAACACCAAACAACATCAACGAAAGAAAAATCACAGCAAGACACATCATCGTAAAACTCCCAAGAGTCCACGATAAGGAAAAAATAATGAGATTGGCTAGAGAAAAGAAACAGATAACATACAAAGGAAAACCTATGAGACTGACCTCAGATTTCTCTGGGGACACTCCAAGTAAGGAGAGCATGGATCATATCTTCAAAATACTCCAAGACAAAAAAATGCTAGCCAAGATTATTCTACCCTGCAAAGCTTTCTTTGCAAAGCTTTCTTGGCAGGGTAGGAAGAATAAAAATCTTCTTAGACAAGCAAAGCCTCCAGAAATTCACTACCACTAAACCACCACTCCAAGAAATCTTGCAAGAAGCCTTAAGATTAAAACCAACAGAAGAATAAACAGGAAGATCAAAACAAGGAAGCTAGCCAGAATCTCAAAATGACAACCAAAAAACTGACTTCAGAATCTCAAATGTCAGTAATTGAAAAAAAAAAATAAAAAAGAAGGAAACCCTAACCTCAAAATGACACCCCAAAAGTCAACACCAGAACAGCAAGTATCACTCATCATCCTAGATGTCAATGGTCTAAATTCAGCAATCAAAAGACACAGAGTAGCAGAGTGGATCAAAAAACAAAACCCAACATTCTGCTGCCTGCAGGAAACACACTTAAACACAAAAGATAAACACAGACTAAAAGTAAAGGGATGGAAAAAATTCTGCAAGCAAACGGCCCCCAGAAGAAAGCAGGAGTAGCTATACTAATAGCAGATAAAGTAAACTTTAAGCTAGAAAAGGTGACAAGGGATAAAGAAGGATACTAAATATTGGTAAAAGAGTCAATACATAACAAAGACATATCAATTATTAAATTTAACATATACTCACCAAATGAGGGAGCACCAAAATTCATCAAACAACTACTAACAGCACTGAAAACTGACATTGGCGAAAATACATATGTGGTAGGTGATTTCAACACACCACTCTCACCAAAGGACAGATCAACAAGACAAAAACTAAACAAAGACACAAAAGCCCTAAATGAAGAAATAGACCATATGGATCTAATAGATATCCACAGGACACTGGATCCCCAAGGAAAGGAATACACATTCTTCTCAAATGCACATGGAAAATTCTCAAAAATCAACCATGTATTAGGACATAAGGCAAATATTAACATGTATACAAAAATAAAAATAGTACCAACTTTTTTCTTTGATCATAAAGGCATCAAACTAGAAATCAACAATGAAAAGAAAGCAAGAAGAATGCCCAACACATGGAGACTGAATCACATGGAGACTGAATAACATGTTACTAAAGAAAGACTGGGTAACTGAGGAAATTAAAGAAGAAATTAAAACTTTCTTTGAAACAAAAATTACAAAGAAGACACAACATTCCAAAATGTCTGGGACTCAGCAAAAGTATTCATAGCAATATAGGCTCATATCAAAAAGCAGTAAAACAACCAAAGAAATAACCGAAGAAATCTCCCTGCTCAAAGAACTAGAAAAGGAACAACAAAAAAATCTCAAAGCCCAGCAGAAGACAAGAAATAATAAAAATAAAAGAAGAAATAAACAATCTAGATGGCAAAAACACTATTGAGAAAATCAACAAAACCAAAAGTTGGTTCTTTGAAAAAAATAAATAAAAATGCTAAACCTTTTGCAAACATCACAAATAAGCAGGATTACAAATGAAATAAGCAGGATTCAAATACGCAGGATTACAAATGAAAGAGGAGAAATTACAACAGACACATCAGAAATCCAAAGGATAATCAGCGATTACTATGAACAACTATATGCAAAAAAATACAACAATCTGGATGAGATGGACAGATTCTTGGAAAGATACAACCACCCAAAACTAAACAAAGAAGAAGTAGAGAACTTAAACAAACCAATCACAAGCAGCAAAATTGAAGCAGTCATCAAAACTCTACCTAAAAACAAGGGCCCAGGACCAGATGGCTTCACAAACGAATTCTACCAGACATTCAAAGAAGAAGTAACACCTGCTTTTCAAAAAAATTGAGAAAGAAGGAAAACTGCCAAACACATACGATGAAGCAAACATCACACTCACACCAAAACCAAATAAAGACAGCACAAAGAAAGAAAACTATAGATCAATTTCCCTAATGAACACGGACATAAAAATTTTAAATAAAATCCTGGCAAATTGAATCCTATAATGCATAAAAAAACATTATTCACCATGACCAAGTGGGACTTATCCCGGGGTATAGGGATGGTTCAACACTCAAAATAAATTAATATAATCCACCACATCAACAAGGAGAAAACCAAAAACCACATGGTCATATCAAAAGATGCAGAGAAAACATTTGATAAAGTTCAACACCAATTTATAATAAAAGCTCTTGAAAATTTGGGGATAAAAGAACTTACCTCAACATAATAAAAGCCATCTATGACAAATCTACAGAAAATATGTTAAAGGGGAAAAACTAAAATCATTCCAATTAAGATCTGGAACCAGGCAAGGATGTCCACTCTCTTCACTACTTTTTAACATTGTGCTGGAAGTTCTAGCAAGGGCAATAAGATAAGAGAAAGACATAAAAGGAGTACAAATAGTGAAAGAAGAACTGAAGCTCTCATTATATGAAGATAATACGATTCTTTGTATAGAGAATCCAAAAAAAATCCACAGAAAAACTTCTTGAAACAATAAATCAGTAAAGTAGCCAGTTACAAAATCAACACACAGAAAACAGAAACTTTCCTATACAAAAAAAAAAATCAAGCAGCAGCAGAAGAAATTAAAAAAAAATCCCATTTACCATAGCAGCAACAAAAATAAAATACCTGGGGATAAACCTAACAAAACATGTGAAAGATCTATATAAAGAGAACTTCAAAATGCTGCTAAAAGAGATAGAAGACATAAGGAAATGGAAATGCATTCCTTGCTCATGGATTAGAGGAATTAACATCATCAAAATGGTCATCCTACCAAAAACAATCTACAGATTCAATGCAATCCCTATAAAAATTCCAAAAACATCCTTCAGATATAGAACAAAAATTACAGAAATTCATATGGAATAACAAAAGACCTTGACTACTGAAAAATATCCTGACCAGAAAAACAGAGAATGGAGGTATTACTATTCCAGCCATGGTAATTAAAACAGCTTGGTACAGTTACAAAAGACAGACAATCAGACCAATGGAACAGAATTGAATCCCCTGAAATAAAGCCACACATATATAGTCAACTAATGTTTGACAAAGGAGTAAAAAACCTACATTGGAACAAGGACAGCCTCTTCAATAAATGGTGTTGGAAAAACTGGACCAAGACATGCAAAAAAAAAAGAACCAAGATACCTCCCTCACACTATGTACAAAAACTAACTCAAAATGGATAAAAGGCTTGGATGTAAGACCTGAAACCATAAAACACATAGAGGAAAACCTGGGCAAAACCCTTCATGAGTTTCAATTCAGAAATCCATTTTTGGCCACATCTATAGATGGCAAAAAATGAAGGAAAACATAAACAGCTGGGACTATGTCAAACTAAAAAGCTTCTGTATATCAAAAGAGATAACAGAAAAAGTAAAAAGATGCCCAACCAAGTGGGAAAAAATTTTTGCCCTCCATACAAATGATAAGAGTCTGATAACAAACACACACACACAACTTAACAAATACAGAGCAAAAAACCCAGTTAAAAAAATGGGGAGAAGATCTAAAAAGATACTTCTCTAAAGAGGAAGTCCAAATGGCCAACAGGCATATGAAAGACTGTTCAACGTCATTAGCAGTAAGGGAAATTCAAATCAAAAACCACAATGAGACACCACCTTACAACAGTAAGAATGGCCTACATCTAAAAAGCAGGCAAGTGCTGACGTGGATGTGGAGAGAAAAGAACACATTTACACTGCTGGTGGGAATGTAAATTGGTCCAGCCACTATGGAAAGCTCTGTGGAGGATCCTCAAACTAATGAAAATGGAACTACCATTTGGCCCAGCAATCACTCTTCTGGAAATCTACCCAAAGGAGACCTCAGTGTGGGTACAAAGGGACACCTATGCTTAGATGTTTATTGCAGCACTATTTATAATTGCAATGGCATGGAAACAATCCAAATGCCCTAAGAGAGATGACTAGATGAAAAAGATGTGAGCTAGCTATCTATCTATCTATCTATCTATCTATCTATCTATCTATCTATCTATCTATCTATCTATCTATCTATCTATCTATCTATCTATCTATCTATCTATCTATCTATCTATCTATCTATCTATCTATCTATCTATCTATCTATCTACCTATCTATCATCTATCTAGATATATCTATATATCTATATATAGATATATACACATACATAATGGAATATTACGCATCAATTAAAAATGACAAATTTGATGATTTTTTTTTTGTAACATGGATGTACCTAGAAGAAACAAGTCAGGAGGAAAAAGATAGAAACCAAATGATTTCACTAATGTGTGGACAAGCAAATGAAAGTACACAACTGGGGGAGGGGACCAACCCTAGTGGCCAGGGAGGGGTGACCCCCAGGGGTCACAATGATGTGAAATATATATATGTAATATATATATAAATAAATTATTTAAATAAAATATTCCATCTTCTCTTATTCCCTCCTACCAACTTTTCTCGCTTATTTTTTTTCCACCTAGCTCTTTTTTTCTCCCTATTACTCTAGTTTTATCTTTTTTTTTTTTTTTTTTTGAGACTAGGTCTCGCTATTTTTTTTTATAATTTATTTATATATAAATTTCACATCATTGTAATCCCAGAGATTTACCCCCTCTCCCCTTCAATTCCACCCTTTCCCTCCTGTCCGGAGTTGTTTCATTTTGGTGCTTAGCTTGTTTTGTTTTCCTCATGGCTTTTGTTTATTTTTTCACTATATCCCATATATTAGTGATCACCTAACTCTTTCATTTCTTCCTACTGGATCTAAGTCCCTTCCCTTTTCCCCTCTCATATCCCTCCCCATCAGTGTCTATAATCTACTTATTCATCTGTCTCATCTCTGTATATTTGATCTTATATAAAATCCATCAAAATGTATTAGGATAAACTGATTATAATCTGTAGATAATAACTTCTTTGTAACTTACCTATGGTAACCTCTCCACCCCCACTAGTTTTTCCAGTATGTTTTAAACTCTTTAAAACATACTTCTTAAAATGTAGATTGACAAAGGATATTTGGTGACAATTGTGATGATTAATGTAGTTTTAACAAGGTTTTATGAGTTTTATGGGCTTTAATATTTGAGGTGTATTGATTATAATGCTATAGAAATTTGAAAGTAATGAATTCTTATTTTAGATACAGTTTTTAAAAATTTTAAATTATGAGTGTTGAGACTAGAAAGATAAAGCCAAGTGGTACTGGGGGAGATCTGAGGATTGCTTTAGAGGTAATGAAGTTAAGGTGAATGTATGAATGTTTTCTACATTCTTCTATAGTTATAAGGTAGTCATTTAAATGCTGAATGCTTAAACATATTTGAACACTAATCAATAGTCACTAATCAATAAATGTGTGAACATCAGTAAAATTTTATTCTTCCTGTTCTCATTTTCTAGCTTGCATATCTCTCATAATGATTTCTAACCCTATTCTTGCAAATTTTCTCTTCTTGAAACTTGACTTCTGCTTTCCCTACATTTGCCTCTATGTAAATGTGGTTTTGAAAAAAAAACATATAATTATTTGATACAAGGAGATTATAGTTTTGATAATAGAGAAGAAAAATGAAAAACTAGTGAGGCAAAATGCTGCCTTGAAATTATAATTCTGTAAATATTTCAAAGGTGGTTTCCAGGATTTTAACACTTGAGACAAATTTTATTATATATTGATTTTGAAGTGTAATGGAACATCAATTAATTTATTACATCTAAAAAAGATCTGTTTTTCACCCAGACCTTTAAATATGACATATTAATCACAATTTAAAAGTTCAGTCTGGCCAGGTGATAAAGGAATGGTCAACCAACTTCTCCATAAATCTGCCAATAAGCTAAAAGGGCATAATCCCTTTAATCTTGCAGTACATTGATTGATTAGATTTTTTCTTTCAATTTTTAAGCAATAGTTATGTCAGGAGGACTACTAGCATCTGAATTATTATGCAAAGTGGTTTTTTGACTTTCAAGGATGATATAGATGAAAGTAAAAAAATCAAGCATGTATAGATTGCTGCCATGTGATTTGTATGGGTGCAATATCACAGTTATTCATTGCAATATTATAAATTACTTTGTATGAAAATTTTCTTGTTCATATGGGGCCTCATGACAGTCTTTTCCATCAAAGAAGGAACATAAAGCATTAGTTCAACCTCTTGGTTTATAAACTATGCTGCTTTGAGTATATTGTTTGAGTTTTCAAAGCAAGAAAGTGCAAATTTTCAAGAAGTTTTATGAGTTATGGTTGAATGCAAAAATTAGTTAATTTGGGCAACTATATTGACTTCATCCTATAAGCTAATTATCCAGATCTTAGTAAGATTGGATGTATTTCTATTGTCAATTTCTTCCTTGCTAGTTGGCTCAGCATAGTTCATAACTCTTAGAGGGAAACAGAGAATTAAAATAATTACCTGAATACTTCAAGTGAGAAAATGATTCTCCTTAAATATTAAGTTTAATGAGGCTAAAACAAAGTTGTTTTAGGTGACCTTTGAGTCAGTCTTTTTATTTCCACCCTCAATGGCCAATTGCATCCTGTACTCAATTCAAATAATTTTTGCAAATAAAAGAAAGGATGCTTCTTTATAGAAGATAGTGACTAATAATTACAGATAAATTGATCTTCTAATTAGGGGACCAGCTACCTATACCTTCTCATTTCCTATACAGTGCTTGGGGGTAGGTATGTTGTGCACGTGTTCTGAGAGTTCTTCTGCAAGGATACAACTGCTAGAGCTTAAGGCTTCTTTTGAAGATGCTACTGGTCCCTGGACCCAACATTCATTCTTATATTTTTCCTATCTTCACTTCTACTGCCCTTATTAAAATGCTGGTGTTCTCAATATTGAAACTTCCCAAAGTTTTTACACAAGACATGGGACTTATTTCCCACTGACTTTTAAATGTAAAAGGATATCAGGTTGGGGGTTTTAACTGAGACATGAATACATTGGATGCCAAAATGTGTCATGAAAAATATCATCCTTTAGGAATCTTGAAATGGAGTTTAAAATAAGTACTTTGTAGTATTTCTCATCTCATGAGACATATAAACACTTATTTTATTCCGAGAGAGGAGGACTTCAAGGAGACTACCTGGAAAGCGTGATTGGACATCACCTGGCAAGTGAAACAAAGTGTAGATGTTGGGTTTTTATTATGAAGTTGGAAGTTGTGAAGACAAAGGCAGAGGCAGTGTTATCCCAGACTGATGTGGGCCACAGGCTCAAAGAAGCAGGAATAGGGCCATGTTAAGATGGTCATAAAAAATATCTAAGTGTGAGTAGCTGATGCTGGGGAAGGTATAAAGGAACCCTAGAAGAACATAGATTAGCCTGCATCAAGGTACCACTTCTGAGAGTCCATTTGAGTGCTGGCCATCTCTGAAGACTCCATATATTCTCTACTATAAAAGAGTAGTTATAAACATCTGCTGAACTAAGAAAAAGAGTATAAGGATGTATTCTCATTATACTCCACAAGTCTTATAAGAACCATGTAAATGACTTCAAAGGTTTGATTAAGTAGTCATTAGTTATTATTGCCTCCCTTGGTTTAATCTTAAATCAAGAAGTGAAGTTAATAAAAATTAGAAATCAGGGCACTACTTTTCAAGATAGTATAATCACAAATCACTGGAATATCTTCATATATTACTTGTTATTCTGTGTGCATTATCAAGCTTTTTAGGTTAGTGTCTCATTTGTATATATATATGAAGACCTTTTACAAAGTCTTTCAGTGATAGCTGGTATGGAGCCCACTAGACCTAGATACCACTGCCAAATGACCCTTCATCTAATTTGAGACATTCCAGGTGCATTGTTCATTTGTTGGGTCATGCTCTCTGAGACTGGCATCTTAACAAGGGCAAGATGGCAATAATTGTCTTTTTTCCTGGTGTGAATTATATTCTTCCTTTATTTTCTGCAATCACTTAAGAAAAGGCACTCTATAATCTACTTTTACATTAATATTATTTTAATTGTAGCTTTAGTTTTGTAATTCTTGTAGTATTCAGATGCACCTCTTTTGACTTCTGTTATTACCATCATCTTTCAGTTTTTTTTCATCTTCCTTAGTTTATCTTCCATGGTATTCCTCAAAGACTCTCAGCTTCTATTTGGATTCCTGAGTTCAGCTTATCTGCCAGTATATCCATTCCTCAGCTTGTAATATTGGTAACAGCTTATTGTTCACTGCTCTTGCCTTCTCTGAAGATTTGCTCAAACAAGATGCTCTATTTCAAGGACAGCATACAGTAAACAATGCTTTGATAGAAAAGGGCACTAAAATCTAGCCTATGCTTCACAGTGAGATCAACTCTGGTACATTGCTGATCCAGAGCTCCTTATGAATCAAACTGAAGCAAGACTCCAGTTGATACTCTTGCATTTCCCCACTCTCCTGAGGGGACTCCTTCAATAATAATCTAAAGAATTATAATAATCTAAGTCATCTAAAGAAGAACTCCATGTTAAGCTAGTTGTAGGAAACAGAACCTAAAAGACACATTATAATCTCTCTTTTATAAGCAATTTCTATGATTGCAACAAAAGCTGACGGACTTTCAAACTGATAATCTGCAGCTCATATCCTGTCTAACTACAAAATGAGAAATAGAATTGCTTACTCTATTTTTTAGATTTTGTTTTCAAATTTAGGACTGCCTTTTTAAATCTGAACAAGTTTGTATTTTAATTTTTTATATTGTGTTTAACTAGAAATTTCTGCATGCCTTTTATTTTCTATCAAATGAAATTATCTTGTGATATAATGGGAATATCAAGTTTGTCGTCAGAAGCATAAATCATATAAGCTGACTTTACGTGAAGTTCCTGAGGTTTTCACCCTCTTGAGAAAACCTCTCAATATTCCAGAAAATGAAAGTGATGTTATTATAGAGAACACTTTGGCTACACTAAAATTAAAAAAAAATGCAAACCATAATACCCTGATCATGTATTTACTTGCTATGAGCATTATAGCACTGCTTTGCTACAATGTAGTAAAGTGAATCTCTCTGATGGACATCTTTCTTGATTTCTAAAAGCAGTGTTAAATTTGATGAATATACCTCTATTACAGTCTCATCATACTTAATCTCAATTGTCTATTTCCTTGCTTGCATTCTTTCCAGCCCTTGGAAACATAGATTTTTGTTTCATTGTTTCTTGATGATTTTGACTTTGAGAGTTTAAAAAATGAACAAGGCAAGTAGAAAAAGAAGGATCTGTATGATGGAGAGGGGTTCACTTAGTTTTTGGCCGGCAGTTATGTAGATCTTCTCTGCTCCATATACTTCCTTCTCTTCATCATATAATCTTATGATAAAATAATTACATTCCTTTAGGTATTTCACCTTTAAAGTGAGTACTATGTTAAGATACTCTTTTGAAGTTTCTTGTGTGGAAACTTCTTGTGTGGACGTTTCTTCAGTGTTTGTGGTATGGAAGTCAGGGCATTGAACATCTGTCCTAGTTGTTGGCCCCAGCCATAGTTCTTGAACATTCTTGAAGCCTCAGTTTGGACTATCACTGGCCCATAGCATCTTGGAATGCCAACAGAAGTGGTGATATGTTCTGAAAACCTCTTAACTTTACCAGTAGTCAGACTTGCACTGCACACCCAGTGTCACTGGGTAATACTTGCTCTATCAGCTGGGTTCTTGAGATGACTTATTTCTTGCACAGCAACTCCACACCAATTCAACATAACACTCACTGGTCTGAACTATCATTCAGTGGCCAAACATACTTTTTCTAATGGTCCAAAGGAATTATAGAGTTGTCTTTTCCTTGGGTGCTTGCCCATAACCCTCAGAAGCATATAGAGTTTCCTTTTATCTTATAATTTTTTTTTTATCAGAAAGAGGTAAACTAATTTGTGATTTCTATCCCCTAATTATATTCAGATAGTATCTGTGACAACAAGCCTTCTACAGTTTAGTGTAAGGGACATACTTAAAACTGGACACTCATATAAATTTATTTTTCAAAAGATACTGGAGACTAAAGAAAAATCTTAAATATCTTATTTAATTTTTGGTCACTAAATTGTGTTCATTTTCAACCTGATTTGTAATTGCAGATTAGATATTTAGGTTTTCAGTTTTTGTTTGGCTGTAAAATTTAAAAAAGTGGAGCTGTGAGCCTTATATACTAAAAGGTGAATGGCATATGGGGTCCACATTTATAAAACTGACATTTTATTCCCTATTGAGAAAAGATTATTTTTGGAATGCTTAGAAAAAAAGTATATTATCAAAATCAGATGTGGGCTAATCATAGATATGAGTAAGAATACATAACGATACAATCAAAGACACAGAAGAGTACCTTTGAACATGCTATAAATCTGTCAGATTTAGCTATTTCAGCTTTTGTAAGCTATAGAAAATGGTGCCTTCCACTAGCAAACTTGTTCTCTCACAGTTACTAATATATCAGTTATAATTTCTTCTGTTGTACTTGACAGAAAGCCAATCCTAGCTGACTTAAAAAAAAAAATAAGGGGAATTTATAGACTCAAAGGTTGAAAATCCAGAAGATAGTCCCATTTAAAGAGAAACTTGGTCTAGGTTTCAATGTTATAAGGACTTCATCTTATTTACTTTTCATTTTTTCTGCTTTGATATCATTCTTATTTTCTAGAGGAAATAAAAATACCACCCGATACTTCTAAGCTTTATCTTTCTAGGTTAAAATACAATGGAAATGAAAGTAACATTTCCCTAGGAGTATTTGTCAAATACTGGCACTCATCTTGATTAGCACAACTTGTGTTACTTGCCTAACCTTGAACTAAAGAATTGGTAATGTATGGGTTATATCAGCCCCTACCCCCCCTTCTGAGGCTGGGTTGCTTCTAAAATTGGATAGAGAGTCAGTGGTAGATTATTCTCTAAAAAATTTAGAGAAGTCTTCAGTGCATGGTGCTCTGAAAGATAGCTAAACAGTGATAAAATCAACAAATGTTTGCTGAACTAATCAGATCCCGAGCAGCCTGGCCTGACTCTCAGTAGTCTTGCAGCAGTCCATCTACTAGGACTTATCTTCCTGCCCCGATCCAAGTATTCAACATGAACCTATCAGCCATTCAGTCACTGTCAGACCCTGATCCTTGCCAGCAAAACATTCCCTCAGAAATTAGCTGGTTTCTTCCATCAAGATATATAAATCATCTCTCATGTCTGCCATGCTTTGAGTAAAAATGTCTAAAGTAGGCAGCTGCTTTTCTGTACTTCTTCCATATGCAGATAGTCTACATGATTTTGAAACTAGCTTGTCTTTGTTTACTGGTTTCGATAACTGAGTATGCCCATATACAGTGTCTCATATTGCCAGGCTAAGATAATAAGGACAGCCAAGAACTGATATCTGTCTTTACTCCATTTTATATATTCAGTGCTTGTTAAATAATAAGCATGCCAATAAACACTTTGTGTATATTAACTTATCCTCACAATAAATATGAGATCATGTTTTTATTCTTATTTTATAAGTACTGAGAATACTGAACCAGAGAGAGTAGGCAATTTACCCAGCATCACATAAGAAGTGGACCATGGATTATTACTTAGGAAAGTTTGACCTTGAAATTTGCTTTCAAATCCACTACATGGTGGTGTCTCTAGTGGAGACCAGGGGAGGTATTCTTGGTCCATTTCTAACAACTTGGTGCCAGGATATCTGCTGACTGTACTATTAAGTCATTTGCCTTGGTCAAATAAAAAATGGACACACCTTTCTCTGTCTCTGGCATTTTAACATGGGTGCTTAAATTTCACATGCATTTATAGATATGGAGAGTAAGATCCTATTTAATATAACTTAGTTTTTAAAGCTTTAAAATAAAAAGTTAGCTGACACATAGATTTAAGTCCAGATCACTATGTCCTTGGTACTTCTTGCAGAGACTGTTTGCCATTGTTTCCATTGTTCTATTATTGCCTGAGGGAGGCAGGTCAGAGTGTGTGATTGAAATCAGAAAGGTCTTGGTTTAATTTCTGATCTACCAGTTCAAATCTATGTGAATTTGGATATATTCACAGTCTCTAAGTCTTGGTTTTCTCACACGTTAAGTAGTGAGGAGTTAGAACTTATGAAACAGAAACTTGATTTAGCTTTCATTAAAAAAATGAAAAATAAACTATATTCACTAATAATGGCAATGGAGAAGGTTTAGGAAGAAAGAAAGCAAAGAATGTATAGCGAGATAGGGATATTTACATTCTGTGATTGAAGGTACACAGGCAAAAATTTCTACCCTACTCCCATCAGTGTGGACATGTGGGGAAAATGTGTTTCTTAAGTTCATATCTATACAGATGCTTTATCTTGATAAACACTGAGAAGGAATGAAGCCTCTTTTCTTACTAAGAAGCCAAGTTCTTCTTAAGACCTTTTAAAAACTCATGTTAATTTCTCTCCAACTAATCACCACAGGTATGTTCCTGGAAGCATTATATTTTTATTATTTTATATAATAGATTTGCTGCAGGAAATGGAATTTCTTCAGTTAATTTTTAAAATAACTCATAAGCTTTGTGTTTTTCTATACAAGTAGTTAGGTTGTAGCCAGGTTTCCTTGAGAATCTGCAAGCAATAACTACCAGTGCTTCCAAATTCAAACCTGTTGGGAATATGGTTTCTTTAACAATAAGAATAAGTACTAGTGCTTTTATTTCCATGGAATTTGTTATGAAGACATAATGAAGACATTCATGATCAATAGATATAATTATAAACATTTCATCAGTATTTCTTCCTAGCTTGGTACTTCCAGTGACTCATCTTGTAGTTATCCTTGTCCAATCTCACACAGTCCACCTCTCCCTCTCACTTCTGGGCTCTGACTATTCTAAAAGTGCCAGCAGCAGAGTTTGTGCAAACAAGTGGTTGAAAACGAACCCAAAATTTAGCACTATTTGTTTCTCAGCAGGATTTACCTTTCACCCTCAAGGTCCTATCAGTATTTCCTTTCTGGGATCTGACTAGGCACATTACTATTCTCAAATTCCTAGTCCTCAACCATGGGCTCTATATTTTCTGTTCCCTGGCTAAGAGGACAACAGGCAACTCCTGAATCTTACAAACTGGGAAGACTGACTTTATTTCTCTAACTCTGGACTGTTAGAGCTTAGAATCTTTGATATAGTTAAACAAAGCTGCCTGTGGTTATTTTTAGAACAGTGGCTACTGACACTAAGTCATAGAAGCCATAGTTTGATATTCATTTCTATACAGTGTCTATGAAGTCTCTGCGTTTACCAAATGACTCCATGATTGTGTGGAATAAAAGAACTTCTGAAATAGCCATAGAACAAAACAAATAAGATCTATATACAAAAGAAGATCACATAGAAGCAAACATAAATGTGGTTTTCTTACATTTAAAAAGAAGCTCATTTTCTGACCTGGAGTGCTTAACAAGGATTTCTATTTTACCCACAGTACTTTATTCTCAGTTTTTAATGGATGAATATCTCCTCCACCTGTTCTTAATATAACCTTGGATTTATAGTAAAATTTTTTTAATGTCAGTTGATCTTGCAAATGCTCTGTATGTTCTGAAGACAGCCTGATGCAACTTAAGCCCCCCTATTGAGTTTAAAACAGAATGGTATGATGTGACCAGCAGCAGGAAAAATGTCAGTGGGAAATTGAAGTCCAGATTCATTTGGGAAAGTGACTTGTTTTTCATATAATACTTTCTGAAAGAAATTGAGAGAGTTCTGAGAGGGAAAGAAGAATAATCCAAGTCATTTAGAACAAGTTCAAAATTAGAAGAGAAATTTTTTTATTTAGTTTTAAAATTTTTTCTTTTATATTTTGATTCATGGCTACTCATTTTGCCTTCAATGTACACTTCAAATTTTCACTGACTCAAGTTCTGTTTACCTTAGTCTTGTTTCATTTCATTTCCTGTCTATCATCTTTGTTAAATATTCAAATTTTTCTATAGGTATTTCATTGATAGCTTATAAATCCATAATTTATTGTAATCCATGAGGGATTGCTTTATTTACTTTAGGCTCATGCCTTTTTCTGTGTATTAAATATTCCTGAAAGTCAAGTTTTAAGATAAGACTGGCATATAAAACTCTTTTGGTTTTTGGAAAGTGCTTGATTATTTCAGGTAGCACAATGCTACAATCTTTAGATTGACAAATTACCCCCTGACATTGAGTATAACTTGTCTATTCCTTAATAATATTGGTCTCCTGCCCCTGCTCTCTTCCCCTACCCCCAGAAATTATAACCCTTATATATAGGATGTTCAAAGATGGGTGGTGGGGATATTATATATATTCTTATAAGATGAGTTATGCCAATGACTTTCATCTTTCAATTTAGTTTCTTCAAAAAGTAAAAAGTATAACCATGATAGCCACTGATAACTCACATGTCCATAATATGGGGAGAAGAGGTTATTGAGAATGATTATTAGGAAGCTTCACATAATGCTATATGAGAAGACCATAGTTTTTCTGATTTTGCGTATGTCTGATTTTGGATATGTATATTCCTCTAACTATCTCATTTTTTTTGAAAACCAAATTCTTAGTACAGTTTATATACTTCAAAAATATCCACTTAAAATGTACAATGATAAGTTTTAACAAAAGTATGTACTCTTAAAACTTTTACCCCAGTCAAGCTAGTGAACTTTTCCCACCACTCCAAAAAACACCCTTGTATTACTTTGCATTTGGTTTTCATCTTAGGCAACCACAAATCTACTTTCTGTTACTGTAAATTAGTCTGCTTTATTTAGCATGCTTTGAGACTTCTTCTGAGTCTCTATACATATCAGTAGTTTGTATAATTTTTATTTTTAGTAAATTTCTTGAATATACCATAGTTTATCTATTCTATCTGATTGGAGATATTTTGGATTATTTCTATCTTAAAATAATTGCAAATAAGTTTGTTCCATTCATCAGTGTATCTATAATTTTATGTAAATATTTTTCATTTACTTGGCTAAATACCTAGAATAAAGTTGTTTAACTTTATAAAAAGTATTAAACTGTTTTTCAAGGTGATTTATCATTTTATGCTCTCATCAGCCATTTATCCAAATTCCAGTTCTATCACTTGGGACTATACTTGGATTTCCATTGACTTTTGTAAAGAAAGCTTTATTGGAAAACAAACACTCCCATTTTTATGTACTGTCTGTGACTGCTTTGATGCTACATGAGAGTTAAGTCTTCAGAACACTGACTTGACTGCCAAAAAACCTAAAATATTTATTATCTGGTTCTTTTCAAAAATAGCTTGCCAACCCCTTCTCTAAAGCAACTCCTAAAATCCACATTTTGGGAGTGGGCAGCCACATGATTAGGAATGATTAGGAATTATTAAGAAGTTTCCTAATAATAATCATCTTCAATAACCTCTCCATATTATGGACATGTTAGTTATCAGTGACTATCATGATTGTATTTCTTACTTTTTGAAGAAACTAAATTGAAAGAAAGGGAAGTCATTTGTGAGCTGTGTCTGCCTGCATGCCCTGGGATTGGTAGTGCAGGCACCTTCCCAGTGGGGAATGGAGATGGCGCTGACCTTGGGTCATGACCCCACATAGGTGAGAACAGACGCAGGGGCCAGGTGGGGGCTTAACCCTGCCCACCAGCAGGCTGCTGCGTGTTGCAGTGGTCTGCCAGTCAGGGAACTGTGCCATTGTCCCCGGGGAGGTAGAAGTGAGGGCTGTGTGTGTGCAGCCATCCAGGCCCCAACCCAACTTTGGAAGGTGCCAGGTGGGGTTCATATGGGGACTTGACCGTGCCCACCAGTGGTCAGCTATGTGACTGTGACTGCCTGCATACCCAGAGATTGACGTTGTCAGGATCCCCTTTGGGGCAGGGGGTAGGGGAGAAAAGAGGCAGCATGGATCTCAGGCATGACCTCTGCCTAGACGAGAATGGATTCAGGAGTCAGGCTGGGCCTTCACTTTACCAACCAGCATGCTACTGCTCATTCAGTCACCTGCTGGCCCAGGGACCATGCTGCCATCCAGGTTCTCATCCCGGGGTCGGGGGGGGGGGGTGCAAGGACTGTGCATTTGTGGCCATCTGGGTCCCACCCACATATCAATAGGTGCCAGTGCATGGGCCAGGGGGTCAGGATGATCAGGATGATGCTCTGTTTCACTCTCACTCCAGTTAGTCCTCAAGAGGAACAAGAAGAGCACAAATAATACAAACACTGACATAAGACTATGTGAGGGACCAGAAAGATCCTGCCCGCACATTTGGGTAGGAGGAGGGAGGGAGGGAGGGAAGGAGGGAGGGAGGGAGAAAGAGAGAGAGAGAGAGAGAACAAACTGAGAAAGCTATTGCATACAGAACTGGAAAAACAATTATGGTGATGACCTATCACAGTATTATACCTTCAGCCTCAACAGGAGTGAATAAGCCAAAATACCATTTCTGATACACCATCTAAGAAAGCAAGGAGCCCCTCCCCATTCCCTAGGAGAAGAATGCCACAGAGTCAGGGTATTGGCCTCACAGCAAAGCTGTAAACTGACGGAGCAGAAACAAGCTACAAAGACCATCAGCAGATGCCTGTCCCTTTTGAGAAATGTCTTTACTGACAACAATGGCTGGGTCCATTGTTCCCTAAGCCAGAGACCAGAATTATAAGGTGAACAAGCAGCAAAATGGCACAGAGAACGGATTAGAGGAGACAGCCAACAATGAGAAGATACTGATAGACCGCAAATGAACATGGACTAGCTGCCCAATGCAAAGTTAAGACAGAAAATCTACCAGCACCGTTTGCTGTGTCCGAGGAACACAGTGCCCCACCCAGTAAAAGGACACTGCCACAGAAAAAGAAGAGACCAATGGACTTAAAATAGAGCAACAAACAGCAAGAAAAGAAGAGTCTGAGTGAACTGAGGGGGTGCCAGGGGAAGGGGGAGGCATTTCAACAACCATTTACCAGTGTAAGAAATTAAAGAATGGAAAAATAAATTCACATTTAGAGGTCTGCAATTCCTGATGGGTCAAGTGTTGACCTGCCTAATCTTAAAATTTGTGACCTAGCAGAGCATATTTTTCCCTCCAGGATGAACTTTGAAACACTTCAAAATTTCTCTTTAAAATGATTATTGGCATCACAATGTATCTTAAATATAAGACAATAACATTTAAAAACAGTCATCAGTAACATTGCTATTTTTATAGCTTGGCAGAGACATTCTTACCAAAAGCCAACATTGATTTTGAGAGAGAGTGAGAGAGATGAGTGGCTATTTTTCCCATAAGGATTTGGAAAATCCACACTGATATTTTTACTTGAAGTTGTTTTTCTTATCCAACAGAATTTCAAAGCAAAAGAAAGGTCACTTCTTTTCAGAAAAGGCTTGGTTCTCTCAATTAGAAGTTTATGCTTGTTGTGGAGTGATAAGTTCATTTAAAAAATAAATAGTTTTATTAAAACAAAAGCTGACAATGACAGTATGGTATAAAGTTTACATTTAATCCAAATTTTCCAAGAAAAAAAAATTGAAAAAATTTTTTTGCAATGGAATTTAGAAGATGTGGAGAACTAATGAACTTTACAATTCAGGACAGTGTTTTGGATTTCAATTAAATTTTAAAATTAAAAATTGTTTTCTTTTGTTTCACAAAGTGAACCACTGTCCCTAGTTTTCTCCGCAGACCTGGGCTTTTGAAGTTATTCAACCCTAGAAGTGGGTCACTAGAACTTGTGCTCTTGGTGACTAAGTCCTGCCACCAATAGTTTAGGTTTGAAAAAAATGATAGGCTGCATTAATTTTCTACCTAAGAACATGGACCACATCTTGTCTTTCTTACTCTTCCACTTCATACTCTTCCTCTCCCCAAATACTCATGTAGTGGCATGAACTAAGTTGTGATTTACAACTCATAATGAGAAAATAAAACATCTTTGTGTTAGTTTCAAGAATTAGCATCTTTAAAATAGAATGCTCTCCTGTGTATATGCTCCAGTATATCTATCACCCAAAATAGAATCTTTAGTAAGTTGTTAACTGGCCTAGTCCCCTAGTCCTTTGTTGGGAACAGCATTAAACTCAGACAGGGAACATACTGGCTTACAAGGTTCAGGCATTTACAAGTTTCAAACAGTTTCTCCTAACCCTCATTTATATTTCCAGTGATAGTTTTTGAAAACATGAAATATCATGCACATAGAACCAAATGATCATTGTTATCTCCACTGCTTCAGCATTTTTCCCACTCAGTTCTCAACCTCTCCAGCTTCTTTTCTCCTGTCTCCACTTCATACTTCCTACTGCAAAATAATATATCTGTAATAGAAGAATAATAATAGAAGAATGTAATAGAAGAAGGCTGTGTGTTGTGGAGATGCTCCTTAAAGATTTGCAGTAAATTTTCATTCTTGCACATACACATTTTGCAAGTTCTGTGCTTAAAAGAAGGTTCTTTGCTTTTCTCAGCCAAGTACAGAATGGATGACCTGGAAAAAATGCTTGGGTGGCAGTGGAGGGTTGGCCTGACTAGAGCCTGTCACTGATGGGAAACTGCAGGTCCCAGTCAATTGGCTGTTCCTTTTGTGACACAAATGGGCCTTGCACTCTGGGCTGCTCCAAGAAGTTCATTTTTCAAAATCTTGGAGAACATGTTGCAATTGTTACATGACACAGAACACAAAACTCACAAATATTGTTTACAACTTTTTCTGGCTGCTACAGTGTCTTTCTTTAGAAAACAAATTGATAATACTGTATAATGCAAGTTACACTGGCTGCCTTTGAATCCATAGATGAAATTGAGAAAGCAGTCCTTACTGAGGAAAGGGTAGGGAACTGTCCAAGTTTTCATGCTTTTGTGTTAACTTCGGTTAACTTAGCAGTCGTGGTGGAACTAAAGGAGAATAAATATATCCAGGCAGTTTCTTCCTCCCTCTTCCCTTTTTCTATTTCTTGCAAGTTCTTGCTCTCAAATCTGTCTCTAAAAGAGGAGGTTGAACTCAGGTAGCTAGAAAATACATGCAAACGCTTGATTGTAGTGAATCACCTAAGAGCAGGCAGGTGCATGATACAACAGGTGGCTCCACATGATGTGAATTAAAAAGTGTAGCTGCCAAGAAAAATGCTCTCATCAGACAAGGTGCCTGTTTGGGTCTGTGACAGCAGTTAGAACTTTTAGGCTGTGAAATAATGGTATTTCAATAAAAATATATTGTCAAAAAATAACTTTACAAAAAGTCATTTTGTTTCCAGCAAGACTTTGCGTTTTTACAGCTTTGTCTCTTTTGTACCTACTGGAAGTAAAAATTTTCCATTCTCTGATTCCTTTTCTTTCTCACAGTAACATTTTCCTTTCTTTAATATTAAAACCTTTTCTTACCTTGATATTGCCAGAATTATTAACAATTTTCATTTCTTTGCTGTGTGCCATTTGGTAAGTTTGAGTAAAATAAATTTTTCATGTAGTCTTTAATTTATTTTAGAAGTTTTTGGGAAAATATACCCCCCCACCCCTACCATCACCAGAAAGGTATCTTTTCTTTTTTGTTTTCCTGTTTTTAAGAACAGGTTTAATTTGACTATGGACTTATGAAATGCTTACTTTTGTTAAAATACCACTCCAGAGTTTTGAGAAGATTCAAAAAATGGTGGGGGGGGGGGGGACACAAAGAAAAAGCTTTTTTCTCGAATTTCTTATAATTTAGTGAGATATAATTTTTACTAGTTTTAAAAATTTGGGTGGAAAGATGGTTAGTGTCTTGAAAGCCAGGCTCACCCATCTGTTTAGGTTCTTTATTGGTTCTTGCAGTTACACAGTCACACCAGGCAGGGCAGGGCAGTCCAGCCAGGGCTGGAATGGCTGGGAGGTAGGCGAGGTCCTTAAGCTCCCAGGCATCTTAATATTCTTTCTCTGGTCTCCCTCTCTCTCTCTCACTGGCATTTCTCTCGCTTTCTCTCAGGCTCATGCTCTCTGAGCCCCTTGAACCTCTCCTCCCAGCCCAGGTATGCCCACTCAACACAGGTGCATCCCCACTTGGCCCGGGCACGGACACACAACCATGAGAAGGGTGCAGTACTACAAGTGCTGGTTATGCAGGCCGATAGAGGGAAAAGCCTAACCAATTCACTTATCCTACACTAATATAGACTAAAATAGCATGAGTTTTACACTCTATGAGCTCGTCTGATAATACTAGTGCAGCGACATGGATCCAACTGTGGATCATCTCACGCTGCAGTAAGCCATTTAATGGTTTGCTCTCTCTCCTTTGGCATTGTTACATTGAAAAGTCCATATAGTTTATATGTTTAGTAATTATTTTGCCTCACTCTTCTTTGAATTTGGTTCTTCTGCTTAGCTCTCTTAAATTTGTACCATCAGGGTGGATCAACTTCATGACGTTTTTATTTTTCCTTGAAATAGGCCCATGACTGGACTGGTTTAAGCTCATAATCTATGGGGCTTTAATGGATGATACAGAAGCTGGATCTGCTGCTCTCCCATCTTCTCTGTCTTCCTATGTGCAGAAGTGCTTAATCAGTCACCTTGTTCATGTGCTTTTGTAGGACAATACTTATTCTGAAGAAAATGATCAACAAGAGGCAGAATACTCAGTATTCAGACCCACCTTGCCTGGATTCAGAGCCCCATTTGTGTTGCTAATGAAATAGTCTGGGGCAAGTTAGTCATCTTACTGTTTCTCATCAAATGATATTAATAGTATGATTCATATGTAGTTATGAGGATTATGTGAAGTTATTTTTATAAAGTAAACAAAAGTATTAGAAAGGAATGCTGTATAAATATTATTTTATTATATAGTTGGACAGGTTTTATTATTTTATTTTTTAAATTTCATCCTCTATTGTTTTTTTAATAATTTTATTTTCTTAAAATTGATTGTACATTGATATATATATATATAACATCATTGTCTACCCTGAGGTTCTTACCCCCTTAACACCCATGAACTATCTTAATTTCTTGTGTTCATCTCTCTCCCAATTTTCCCCTCCTCCCCCTCTCTTGCTCTATGCTTCAGTTTTGTTGAAAATTTTAAATTACTCTTGTCCATTTGTTTGTTTTCACTATAAGTTGGACAGGTTTTAAAAAAGAGGTTACTCTGCTACTTTTGCTTTTCAATAAAAATATTTTTACTAATTTCATTGAGGTACCAGTGTTTTTACAGCACTGTGTATAGGTTCATACAGTGTTATGGGTTCATGCCTCTTCGTTCCTGCCACCAATTCATGCATAGGCCTTTCCTAAGGTCCATTGAACCCCTTCCCTTCCTTGTTTCCTACTCTCACTTAACCCTTTGGTAGCATCAATTCTATAATCACATTTCTAAGACTATTTTTTTGGTATAGTTTTATCTATGACGTTGCTTTGTTTCTCTATATTCTACATGTAAGTAAAGTCATCAGTTTTTTTTTCCTTTTTCTGATTTATTTTACTTAACATCACTATATTTATGTTGTCTCAAATGGCAAGACTTCAACCTTCTTGCATAGCAGAGTAGTAGCCCATTGTGTGTTTATATCACATCTACTAATTCTATTCATCTATCGTTGGACCCTTAGGTTGCTTCCATAACTTTGCTGCAGTGAATGCAGGAACATATATATCCCTCTCAATTAGTGTCTTGCATTGTTCAGGCAGATATCTGGGCATGGAATTAATCGGTTACATGTAGGTCTTTTATTAAAAAAAATTTTCTAAGAAACCTCCAAGCAGCACAAACCTTTTTTTTAGTTGACTACATATTCAGGGTTTCATTTCTCTGCAGTCAGCATCTATTTACTGTGGAAGACCATGAACGTATGTGATGAGTTGGGATGACTTTCAGAGGAGTTTGGCTTATGGTTTAAGAACAACAAGGCATAGAGAAAAGGAAAGAATGAGATTTCTGTGGCAGATGGCAGGGGTCAGTATTGGAAAGTAACTAATATAAGGTACTTCTAATAGTAAATACAGCTGGAAAAGTATATACAATTTATGAGGATGATGACAATTTTGATCATTGGGATAGTCATGTGAGGAAAAGGGTACATCCTCTTGAGTAGAGACCTGATGCTACTTGTGTGTTTGGCAGTGTGTGGCCAGCTGTCCTGGCAGAGACTGTTCCAAGAGAGAGCTTTAAACCCTTTGTGGACAACACTTTATTGAAGAATCTTAGAGAGCAACAAACTCTGCTTTTCATACAGTGACTTAATATAGAAAGATATATCCTGAGTTGAACATTCTAAGTTAGATTCAGTTGTAAAGTCTAGATTATTACCTAGCTTCATATTTTGGAAGTTTTCTATAAGAGTTGATAATTAAGTCTCTGACCTTAACATTTTTGAACTCCAAGGATGCCTTTTTAGCAAGATTGCTGTTTCCTATACTGGAATGTTTCTATTATCAGCAAGGTACTGAAATAACAATCTTTTTTTTTTTTTTTTGAGACTAGGTCTCGCTATTTTTGCCCGTGTAACCACAGGCTCTCGTTGCCTGGGGCACCACAGACTCAAGCAATCCCCAGCCTCAGCTTCCCAGGTAGCTGGATTACAGGTGTGCGCCATCATGCCCAGCTATTTTTTTGGAACTAGGTCTCGCTACAGGCCCCAGGCGGGACTCGAACCGTGATCCCTAGCCCCGGCCGCTTCATAGGCTGAAGCTTACAGGGATGAATTACCATGCCAGGCTGAAATATTAATCTTTAGACAATCTCTTAGTTACTTAATACTCATGGTTGTAGGGTTTCTTGGCACTGAGACCAGCCTGTGTATTTGTCTACTCTGGCAAATATAATTGCTATGTACTGTAATCAAGTGTTTGCTTGCCCCTTTCTTCCATTGAACTCTGAGCTCCTTGGGGACAAGTGACACTTCTTTCTCTGTTTCTCTACTCCCCCGTATGATTCTGATCAAATATAAGTACTTAGTGAAGCTTAATGTATAGTGTTATACTTACCAAGGCTAATCCTGCTAACACCCAACTAGCTTTTAAAACTTTGTGGACAATAGTGACTGTACACATGTTTCAAGTTATATTTTTGTATCTATAAATAGTTTTATGTGTGAAAATACATCCTGGAGTATATATTTGAAAATTCATTTTTCCTGTCCCTGGTAAATGCAAATATTTTACACTTAGTCCAATTTCTGCTTATTTGAGGGAATCATAATGATGTGGCTGTATGTAGTGATTATGTCCTGAAATCACTATTTTAAAGATTCCAGGTTTCTGTGGATTTCCATAGGAAGTTTGATATTCACTTCAAATAAGCCATGATCTCTTTAACTTCAAGATTTGCAGTTTTTGTACCTGGAACCATGTTTGGTACTTTGTAAATTTTAAATAGACACTCATTGATGCACAATTAAATGAGTGTTTCCACTCAATTATTAAATTTAATAGTTTTACTTAGAAAAATGAATGCTTTAAATAACCTTTCCCTTTATCAATGTATGTAGGATGCTACCTGATACTGCTGTGAATTTAACATTAGCTGAAATCATTATGTCTAGTATTTTACTTGTGGTTGTTTCTTTTCCTTCATTTTTTTGAGTGTATGTTTTGAGCTAGTTTCATATACTGAGTCTTGAAACCTCTGAGTCATGCCATTAACCAAGCCATTTAACAGTATGAAAATTTCAGAGAGATAGATTAGGGGTATCTAGAAGAAATAATTTTCCTCTTCACCATTGGCTAGAACTTTGGAGACTGCCTTTCTACTTCCTGAAGTCAGTGATAGCAGTGAGTGGTTTCTGTATCTATTCTAAAAGTAACTTTCCACAGCAGTAGCTTTATAAATCTTCCACTAGCATCCCTGAACATCCTGTTAATTAAGAATTCACAGCCTCTTTCTCCTCCATGGCCGGTGCTGTCAGGCTTTGCTTCTCTTCCTTAGAAACGAAAACTGAAATTAGAATTCTGAGTGGAGGCGTCACTCCCCGAGGAGACTGAGAACACCACTTTCTGAACTTGCTCTCTTTCAGAGCATCTGTCAGTAGTAGCTCACTTGTTAATCTGTGGACATTTCACCATCCTGTCACTCACTGAGACATAGTGTCTACCCCTTGGGCAAGTAGTGTCTTTGTAGAAGGAGATGTAATAGAAATCCTCATAGTTAATATGGCATCATTCTAAGCATGTCCTCATGAATATAAACAATCATTTTACTCAACTAGCCTACTGATAGACAACTCTTGTCTAATGTATTTTTAGAATAAGGTAGGGTGTTAGTATCTACCTCACTGCATTGTTGTAACTCTTAAATGAGCTGATGTATTTAAAGTCATGTGCACTATGACTGTGGGATAACAAATAGCCATAAAATTTAGCTATCAATAGTATTTTTTATGATAGTAGGATAGTAGGATGATAGCAGCATAAATCAACTGCTAATTATTTAGTTAAATTTCTAGAGAGCATAGTGAGGGATCATTGGTCCTGTAACAAATGAACCCAAAGATTACAGTTATAAAAATAGAGGTTTAGTATGCATTTTATCTTTCACATCTCCTTTAAATTAAATTGATACATTGTGAGTAGAAAACAAATAATTGACAGGAATGAAGGCGCCATCTACGCATTCTAAATGAACATATGAATGTTAATGGAGTTTGATGTATCACAATAAAGATATAAAATGACACAGCTCTGTACCTCCTTACAATGTAGTATTTTTATTTCCTGTTTAAAAACCAAAGAGGAACTGATCCTGATGGTTGACTTTTAGAGGCCATTTCCTTTCTTGACCTCAGTTTCAACTTTAATATAAAACTAAAAGTTTAAACATATAGGGAGCTGCTAAATATACATTGAATGTGACATTCCAAATATATCTAATTTATGTTAATTTTACTCATACTTTATATACTGTGGATTTTAATGTGCTATTGAAGTGGTGTTTCTAATGAAAAAAAACTGATTAATTAAATTAAATTCTGTTGATAGTACTAGAGTAACTTCTTTTTAAAGACAATAAACTAGAAAAGATTTTTGTTAAGTGTGGTATTACTCTAGAGAAGGTAGTACAGGCTGATTTGTAAACTTGCTAATTATCTTGGCATTGTTTGTGGTCTGGAACAGTCTCAAAATATATCCACATAATTTTACTGTCATAGTTAGAATTTCTTGGCCAAAAACTGACTGACTTAAACAGGCAACACTTAGCATGGTTTACAAAAGAAAAGATTATTTAAATTTATTTTTAGCAATATGCCTTCAGTTCCTCATTTAACATTGCAAACTTACTAGGGTAGACCTGTAATTTTTCTGGACCTCTTCACATATTTGTGTGAAAGTCTAAGTATATAATTGTGAACAGTTTTCAGTCTTTTGCCCATTTTAATTATTTGTGCACCAAAAAAAGTTAATGTATCAGAATAGATTTGAATAAGAAAACTTATTCAAAAAGTAGAATTGCATAAAATATTTACTTTAAATGTCAGTAGAAGAAATCACTTTTATATGCTGACATAGATGAGGTTTTAGAGGTATTTCATAAACATTAACCTCAAAAATATTTATGTAATATTCTTTTCATTAGTTTAGGAATTTATTCAAGAGGTAAAAATTTGTAAAAATAGTGAGAAGTGATCAGTTGCTGCATAGATTTCAAATATAAAGATTATAGAATTTCCTGACAGATTGAGTATATATGTGATGGCAATGGAGGCATCAAGAAGTGACCCTAAGATTTAAGCAAAGGGAAAAATGGAGTCACCATACAGTGAGACAGAAAGCTGAGGATGAAGGAACTTTTGAAAAATGTGTTGAGTATTGAAATGTTAGTTTTTAGATACCTTAGATACAAATGTAGACTTTCACTTGTTCTCCACAATCCTTTCTGTATTTTCTGTTTTGCTTTCTACTCTAGGAGACAGATCTATGTCATTTCATTAGTGGGGTCCCTTATGCCCTTTTACTGCTGATTGTGCTCTGCCAATGGGGATCTCAGAGACTGAAGGGAGGAAGGAGAATGAGATCATGGAACTGTTTTCTTTACTTCTTCACAGAGATGTTTGTCTTAAGTTTTCTGAGTTACTCAATTGAATATGACTACTTTTATCTTGCTGACCTCATCTGCATAGTTCTTCTGGTGTCTAGTAACTAACTGTCCCTTCCCCTCATGGCTTTGGATTTATGGGTTGGAACAACTCTGCTGCTTATGAACTAGAAGTCATTGCACTCTACACTCTGCCCACACCTTTGTAAAGAGACACTTTATAAATGAATCTTCCTCATATTACCTAATTTTGTGTGCCCTCTGTCTCTTTCTGGACCCTGAATGATATAGTTAAGTGGAACTGTACAGTAGGATATTAATTATACAGGTAAATGTTCAGGCGAGAGTAACAGCTTGAAGATATAAACTGGGAATTATTGACATATATATGGTATTTAAAATCATGAATCTGGAAGGAGATTTTCAAGAAATAAATATAGAGAATAGAAAAGGATTTATTTGGTGAGAAAAATAAGGGACTTCATAGAAACCCAAGAAAGAATAATTAGAGTGATTGAGGGGAAACTCTAAGTGTAGTGTTTGGGCTAAATGAAGAATGCACAGCAAACAGAACAGGATGATGATCAGCTGTTTCAGGTACTGCTGATAACCAAGTGTTATCTGTATAGGAAATTGACCATTGAATTGAACAACATGATAGAGATAAAAACCTCATCAAGTGTTTCAAGATCAAGTGGGTTATGAGGTATTGGACACAGAATATAGATATATTTTTTAAGAGTATTGCTGCAGTGGGATGCAAAACAATGGGGTGATAGTTGGGGACAGAATGGTGTCAAGGTCAAAAGGATAGAGAACTTTCCTCCTTAATAACTCTCTGAACAATCTCTTCCAGATCCACAATTCTAAGTCTTACATACATGCATTCTCTTTATTATAAGTGATGTTCCAGGAAATGGAAGCAGAATATGCTAAGAGCAACCATGGTACGTTTGGGGAACTGCATGATTGTTAAGTAACTCAGTATGACTATAGGATGGCATGAAAACAGAGATGAGGTCCTTAGTTTAATAGCCGAGAGGTACTGACAACAACCTTGTGAATGAACTTATAAGTGGATCTTTCTCCAGCTGAGCCTTGAGATTTCTACAGCCCCAGTTGACACCTTGAGTGTAGCATCAAGAGACACTCTGAGCTAGAAAGCTCAGCTAAGTATGCCCAAATTCAAGACTTACAGAAACTGGGAGATGATGAAGTTCAAATAATTTGGTCTTGTAGCAATTTGCTATACAATGTTTAACAAATATATTGTTTCAGAAAAGTTATTCCAGATGTCATTGCATTGTCAAGAATAGATTAAAGAGGGTCAAAACTGGAAGTGTTCACTCCTGTAATGAGATAGCTTGCAGGTGAGAAGAGATGATTGCAAGTTACTAAAATCTTCTGGAATGTTCTTTCTCTTTCTTTCTCCCACCCCCCAAGTTGTCAGTCCTCAGAGTATTTACCTCACTTCTGTAAATAATTTTGTCCCTTATGTTTTATTGTCATTAAATCTTCTGTTTTCACCTATATCTTTTTTTTATATTTGTTTATTTTTTAAGTTGTGGCAACATTGGTTTACACATTAGTATATGATTTAGAAGTAAACATTACATTGCCACACCACACCTGCTACCAAGGTACCCACAATCCTCCAACATAGTTCTTTGTACCTCATCCATATTTCACTCTACCCTTTTCCCTTTTCCCCTCCTCTAGTACCCTGATTCTGGAATCAGATTTCGAGTTTGTCATTGGTTTGGTTGTATCTGACCCTTGTTTTGTTTGTTCTATATCCCACATGAAAGTGAACTATCCACTATCTCTTTTCTTCTTCTTTTTTTTGTTAGCATAATCTCTTCCAATTTCATACATATTGTTATATATGGCAAGAGTTCATCTTTCTTTTTAGCTGAGTGAAACACCTTGTGGCCCTGAAATTTTCCAGAAAAAATTCAACTTATTTAGTTGCCTAAGATAACTATTGTATGTTACTTGAGAGGTAGCATATTGTTACAGTTTCTAAACATCAATATCTTAGTGTGGTTAACTTTATCAAAACAGTAGGACTATGAACGTGAGAGAAGGGAAAACACAATAGATGGTTATTTTAAAGTATAAAAAAAGGGGAGGCAAAACGTACTTATCTGATTGTCTAGAGCTGGGCACGTGGTGAATGCTCAGTAAATTTTGATGAATTAACATTTGGGATATAAAAACTGGGACAGGGAGACTTACATTCAAGAAAGAGTATGAGGGCACAGGTTTAGAGGAGACTGGGGTAGTAGTGGAAGGAGAAAGTGAGACATATAAGAGGAATTTTGGAGGAGATATATATATATATATACACACAAATTTACAGTTTTATCTTGATCTTGATAGGAAAAAATACAACTATTAGCATATTGTTTAGAGGTTGTGAAGTGGTACATTCTGATTTATAGGGGAAACATGGGTTATTTTTATGTTTAGATAGTAGTTTAAATGTTTAGATAGTAGTTATAGATAGTTGCCTGAGAAATAGCTCACCTTTGTCACTCTCAGAGTAAGTCCAGTTGATAGATTCTACATACTCTGACTGTGGGTGAAATTCTATAAAAATTCAAGCCCTGTGGAATGAAAAAAGAATCTTTTCTATTTCCTACCTCTTTGGCAGATTTGGAATTTTGGTCTGGGGGTTTTGTTGAGGTATATATAAAATTATACTGGATATAATCTGTTTGTAGCTACTGGAGGGAATTGTAGGATTTATTGTAATTGAAAAAAATTAGCTAATAATGGAATACATTGAGCAACAATGACAAGAAGGATTAAATGTTTTTTGCATCACATTTCTAATTATACAGTTGTCATTTCTGCTTAATTTTGGAATGCCCATGGCATGATTTAACTGAGTTCAATTTTACTTCTGAGGATAAAGATTAAGGATTTTCTCAAAATTTTATTATATTTTTTTAGATTTTTTACTTAAATGTGCAAAATAGTGATATTTATTTTAACATTAGTCTCATACAAATGAATTGGGTGTCATTTTGAAGATATTAGAAGTTAACTTGCTTTCTCTATTTCTAAATAAAATATTTTAAATGTGCTGGAATTATACTTTTTAATGTAAAGTTTTTACACCATGTGCTGTGTTTGGAATGTAGCTTTCAGTAATTTATATTTGTAGGAAAAATGAACATGTCAAAATTTCACCCTTTATATCATACACAGTCGTTACTAGTGAAGTCAACATATTGCTTAACTGTCTTCATTATTACTTTATGACTACTTGTGTTTAACTAATAGCTTTTTTTTTGGCTTTATCTTTCCAATGTACTGAAACTTCCAGAATACTCAGTACAGCTGTTCCATATAATGACACTGCCTCATTAGTTTGATGCATTTGAATATACATACTAATAAGGATAGTCACAAGGAAAAAATACTTTATTTTGTTCTTCCCTAGTGTTCCTTTTTGAAATAAGAACATTTGCCACCAGTGGATCTTGCAGCTCAAATGTAACCAAAGGAAAAATCTCAGGAAAAGACACAGATGGTCTCATTGGACTCTAGAGAAACTGCCTATCTATATCAGTTGTACTTTCTCCCTGGTTTATCTCCCTAACTGTTTGTACAGCATAAAAATTAATTTTTCAGGTAACACTTCCATAGTTATAATTAACATCAAGTCTGTAATTTCCAAGTGTGGTTAAATGAAGAGTCACTTAGCTAAAAATAGGCCTGCCTTTCTCACAGTCTCTAGATAACCTTATGGCCCTTTTCTGATTTTACTCTAGTGTGGCACCACAAATATATCTACATTATTTATATGCATTTCTGCTTCAATAATTTTCATGCATTGTGAATTATACTATGGATTTCCCCTTTTTTGAGGAGGTAGGGGAATGTGTGTGGTAAGTATGTTCCTCCCAGGTAATCCTCCCAATCCTAAATTGGACTTTCTGGACCATAACTGACATTGATGGTTTTGTCTATAATAGACATGAAATGCAGTTTTCTTTTTCCATGGAGGAATCTTCCATTTGTTAGAAAACTATGTCAATAGAAAAGTAGAGTTTCATGCTATTATATTTGAAATATGTTCATTCAATTTCACTGAAATATTTTTGAAAGAGGATTCCTATGTAGATTTACAACATATAGGAAGAGGAAAATTTTAAAATGTCAAATTGTATTTGCAGCTAAACCCTAATCTTTTTACAGAGTTTCAATGGTCAGGAAGGAATTGAAATCTGTTTGGAAATTTATTTTCAGTACTCTGTATCTTGAGTCTGTTAAATTTGATTTATTTTCATATGTTTACTTCTACTGTAAGTTATCTAATTTTATAGAATGAGCATACAAACCTTTTAGTTGTGGAAACTACAAAGAGAGAAATGTATGAGTTGGATAATGACAGTCTATTAAGAGGCTGCAAATCAGCAATATTTAATTCATTTATACCATTCTTTGGTTTTAAAAGGACTTATTGAAAGGTTTGAAGAAGTTATAAAAATATTAATGTTAGTAGTGGAGAAAAATCTAGAAGTAGAAGAAACAAGATGCTGATTTGTTTTTGGAGTCTTTCAAATACCTGTTTAACCAAAGTTAAAGAGGAATTATTGTAGAGGAGATGAAAGGAGGAGACTAGTGAATAGAGTATTTGGGTCAGCTAGGAGAGCTCTCATGGACAAAATGGCAAGACAGTTTCTAACACTCATATTTTGTTTTTTCTAAACTAGCAAGTTGGCTTTACCTAAAATCCTTGCTGACTTCACCTAAAACCCATTTGGAAAAGTGCTTGTAGTTATAACTGACTTGTGGAATCCCTGTTCCACTACCTTATGGCTGGCATGCCTTAAATACTTAGTAAATGCTAAATGTTTTATTACTAGAGTACTTCAACCAAACGGTATGGCATTATATGGTTTCAGCAGAGGATGTTATGTTCAAGAATATGTTGGATTCAGTGTGTCCTTAAAAACTCTAAGCAACATTTTAGTCTATCCCTGGGAAAAAATGAGAATCCCCCCCCCCTCCCCATTTCACTACGAATAGGTTCCTGGTCAATTAAAATGACTTTCAGAATGTTTCCTAAATGGGCAAATAATTGTGCTTTTAAGTTTTTAACTCTGAAACTGGTCAAGAATTTAGAAGTTTGAAAAGTGGGATGTATGTAAGGAAAGTAGAATATAATTTGGTCTTTCCATCAGAGAGTACAGGTCCTAACTTCAAAAGGTTTATTGACTTTATTCATAGTTAAAGGGCAACTATAAAGCTTTTTATAGGCATCCTGGGAAAGAAAATGTGTCAAAATTAAAAAGTCCTGTGAAATCTGGAATCTTGTCTACCAAACTGATTTCCAAAATCTAATTCCTTATAAACCCACACAACCCACTGGCCTTACCAGGTATGTTGTTCTAGAGATCTGTTTCTTTTAATGCTATTAATGTTGCAGAGAAACATAAACTGTAGGTGTGGAATAAACAATAGAGGGTGGTCCAGATGGCTATAGAGTGATTACTCATTAGGGATGATGAAGAATTGATTTAAAAAAAAATCTCTTAGGTCAGGAGATATATTAAAGCAAGGGAGGGGAGATAATTAAGGAACTTGGAAGAAAATTAAAGAGAAGTTAACACCTGTCTAGAGAGGTTATTTGAGAAAAGTGACCATAACTAGGCAAATTTTCTTTTGTATTCTATTTATATATAATTATAAAATGGTATTGCACTTTTTATTAAAATTTAGTGAAAATCAACACTGAATTCTAGTAACAAATTCTGCCTGACTCTTTCATCTAGGTTTTTCATCATACTTTTTCTCCACATCTTTTCCTTCTTTTCCCCCTCCCTCTGTCTGTATATGTCTATTTAATATATTTATGGTTATTTTAAATTTTACAAATAATGCAGTGGTAAATTGAATAAAATATGGTTTGAAGTGGTAGTGATGAAGCAGAAGTCCCCTTTGAAGGCAAAACCTCCTTCACCTCCCCATCTCCAAACCATAGTATTTACCTTATCACCAAGTTTAACCCCTGTAGTCGGTTGATTACTTTATATAACTACTTTTGCTTATATTTTTCTCTGCTATACTTTTCACAAAAACATGAAATTCTTCTTTGGGGATATCAGGAGAACTGAGATGAGTTCTTCTAACACCTTACTGTTTTGTGGATTTATAGAAATATGAACTCTGATTATATAGCTATATTTAGTTAACACAAAGTATTATTTTTTTCTGATGAGAAACAACTCTCTCATACCACATTCTTATTCATGACATAAATCTTGAATAGAGTAATGAAAATATTACTAATTACTATCACTTTGATCTTTTATATTTATAGGATGAACTTGACCAATTTTAATTCTATCCAGAGCTTATTGAGCTTTTTGGGAATAAGTTACCTATGACATGCCTTTTTGTGTGAACCCAATTTAATTTTCATGAATGCTTTATTATAATTACAATGAATAACAGAATGAATAATGGACAGGAAGACTCCAGCAGTGAACAGGATTCTTCCTGCTGTGGTAGTGATGGGGCATTGAATGAGTCTTTCAGTTAGCAGTAGGTGCACACTGTAATGGGATTTTCTTATCACATTTCAATTAAATGGAGATGTTTCTATGACAAGTCATTGTGCTCTTGTAATAAAGTAAGCTTCATTTGGAACATAGTCATACCTCTCTTTCCTTCTTTGTGTATAAGCAATGACACATTAATGACACAAGTCCAAGACTGTGTTATTCTGTCATTGGCACTTTCATATATTATTATGAATATATTTTGCCATATATATGTCTGTATATATTACCTTTGAACAGTTTTCCCTACAGGCCTCTGTGGACAATTAATATGTAGAGGAGCAGTCTTTAGAAAAGTCAGTTGTTCCAGATTCTCAGATGTAAATTTGGGATGACTTAGACTGGACTGGTGAATAGTTTCTTTTGCCCACTCAGTAGGGAGAACAAAATACTTTCTCTAAAGCAAGAGAAGAGACAATATAAATTGTTTACCTATGGATTTTTATGGAGTTAGTAGTTCCAACTATCACTGCTCAGCTTCTCATACCTCATGAGTATGGAAGAAAGAATGAAAAGAAGGAAAAAAGAAAGGAATTGCTTGATTTTCTCTGGGAAGAGGAAAATCTAACATTATCTCCACTTTCCAATATTTAAAAGTAAATTTATATAAGATATCATGTCAGCCATTCTTAATTAAAAAATTAAATTTTTTATCACAGTAAGTACTTCACCTTTATACTCTCAACATATTAGTAGACAAAAGTATTGCTATTTTTGAGTACATTGTTCTTCTCTTGGATTAGACTGAAACAAAATAAACTTGGAGCCAAGCGGTTTTATCAGTGTGAAAAAAATTTAACTCTTATAAGTGGACATCATATTTTTCTAAATGGTTAAAATTAATTTACTCTAAAATTTCTTTGCTCTCATTATGTAGCATTGATAACTGCCTCTTTGATCTTTCTATATTTCTGATTATTATATATTTTGAAAAGTATTTTGATCCTACCCATAGGTACTCCCTATTTATCTCTATGTACAGATGGAGTAGCTTCTTCAAGTAGTTGTTCTTGTCAGACTCATCAAATTTCATAAGAAAATGTCAATCCAGGCACTGGGTTGAAAAGCTGTTAAAACATATGGCTTTGCACTTAACTAGAAGACCAAAAAAAAAAAAAATTACATTGTACTCCAGGTACTTATCAGGGAATATAATCTTCAGCTTACTGCCATTCAACACTTATCAGAAGTTTGGCTGAAAGAAACAATATTTATAAAAGATTGCCTGAAGGACACATGGTCTTTCCAGCTACTCTTAAATCTAGCCCATCTAAGCAAGACAAGTAGAAATTCTAGAACATTTTTTTGGTACCCATGGGAATGGTTTTAGTAAGTTGTAGAGTGGCATTTTGCCATTAGCTGTTGCTGAATGATGTTAGAAGGGGCAGATCTTTGAAACCTGCTGTGTTTATGCTGAGGCTATTAATGAGTCTTCACGACATTACACAGTTTTCTTTATGAGGGCCCACAGGAGAAATTTCTCACATATTAGTCCCAGCCATGTATGTGTTCTTTGCAACTAGTTTGTTTATAGCCATATAAGCACTGAATAATAACTGATTGTGCCTCTTGCCTTGAGTTATTTGCTAACAAATATAAGGCTAAAATTGTAAACCTTTTCTAGGAAAGACATAGGAATTTCTAAAATATAATTTCATCACTGGTCACACTTGGTTTAACTTTATCTAATTTATCCTTTGTTCTGAGTAAAATGGGGAAGGGCAGGGAAGTCTTCAGAGAAGAACTGATAGGTTGAGTCTGGAAAGATAGTTTCTGGATGAGAAGAGGAACTCATTTCATTTGTAGAGCCTAGAGTTTTCATCTGTTGTAAATTCCATGGATAAACAGTGTCTTGTAGAAATCCAGTTTCACTGAAGTATCATTCTTTGGCAACAAAACATCCTACCTCCAATGACCCATTTTTCGTTTCATTAGGACCTCTACTGAAGAAAGACCCTTGAAAGAAGAAGCAGTTGGGATAGACAAGTAGAAGATGGTGTAGAGATAACAAGAAGGTAGGATGCATAGTTATTACCTTGCTTTCGTTCAGGGATTGTTTAGTAGAAATATCTGAATCTGAAGCTACCTAGTGATCTCATGCACCAGGCCATCAGTCACACAGATGCCTCTTTCACAGGTTGTGTCCAAATCTATGACATCATTTTGGGGGTGACAGGCAAGTCTCTCTTTCAGGGACATACCTACCTTAAAGAGAAATTATAAATCTTAATTTTCACCAAGTGTTAAAAGACATTTTTGCTTTTCTGAAGTAGCAGTTAAAGCAGTATTTTCCAAACTCTGGTCTATAGGGGATGACAAGCATCTTCTTGAAGGAGACTATGATTAATATAATGCAGGCATTTTTTCATGATACTAAATTAATTGCATTGAAAACCCCATGATACATACTGAGAATGTGTGCTTCTCAATCTTGATTGTTTATATGTTCTTTATGACACTGATAGTAGATTTTTTGCAATGCTCCCTATGGTTAAGTAATGACAGTAATGGTAATAAATAACAACAATAAAAACAAGAGCAACCAAATATTTAGGTGTGGCATATATAGTTGTTAATGTTGTTTACTGCATAAGGCATATTTTGTGATTATCTAAATTCTGGAAACCAATGACTCAAGGATGTGACTAAAAGGTACCAGATCTACCTTTTCTTCCCATGGTTAGAAAGTTTAGTTACTGTTTCCCACTAAACATTGCCACTTCATAGATGAATTCTATGAAAAATTTGTGGAGATGAGAAAATAATTACCTACAGCTTTGTCAGACAATATGGAACAGATTAATATGCTTCACTGATGTGAGGAAGGTGACAGCTGGAACTCTTTACTAGACAGCTTCTGCAGCTCAGGACCCTGAAGCTACTAGTTGTCAATAGCAACGCCTTTTTTCAGGATGTTGATTGGCACTGAAAGGTACTTGCCAGCATCTCAAATTTATTTAATATGCTAACAACAAAGTGAAAGATGGGAGTGTTTTTATACATTGTCTGTTACCCTAATATGTCTTTAGAAAATAAATTTTAGTGATTTTCTAATATTTCTAGTCTTTAAAAATATACGTATATTGTAGATGGCCTCCATGCAAATGTGCACTGATGCTCACAGTCCTTGTTGATCTTTTATGTACAAAAGAAATGGAATCAGTGGTTATTTTTGTTTTTTTGTTGTTATCTACTTGATAGCTTCTTAAATATTTTATTTGAAGAGTCAACTGAAATACTGGTTTACAGCATTGTTCTTGATTTAAAGGTATAGGGTCACACCTTCAGGTGTATGTTACCAAACCATACTCAACACCTAGGCACCTGTACTTCTCCTCCATAATCCATTGTGCCCCAGCCTAGGTTGCCCTCCTCCTCTGGAAGGCTCAATTCTGCTCTGAGATTTCTAGGATTTGAAGTCAGAGAATGAAAGATGAGGACAACCTGCTCTTATATGCTAAATATCCTGGAGTCAAAACCAGTGCTTAACCAATTTTAGAAGTTAGGCCATAGGAGTAGCATCACATGTAACTACATGATTGCTACAAAGATAAGGAAATGTACTTTGTGTGTATGTATCTTTGAAGAACTCTAAACCCTGATTCAATGTATTACACTGAGAAGCTGAATAAATACAACTCATCCCATGAAAGATTTTCTAAGTTTGCATGACTAGGTATTATTTTAAGTAAAAGGATTTTCTTTAGAAAAACAAATATTTATGTATGAGTAAAATATACTATGGGAAATATCTACCTTATAGAGTATATTCAGCTTGTCACAGTTCTATGAGATCATTTTTGGAATAGTAAAATCATTTCTGAATGATTTTTATATTACTGGATTTGTGATAATTTCTGACATGTGAGATTGAGAAGTTACCTGGCAACAACTAATTCAGTTGAGAATATCACTTTAAGAAAGCACTGAAGGTCAGCTTATTTTTCCCAAGAGGGTAACATGCACTATGTGCAGTTTGGTTTCTATATGATGTAGATATTTTATAAAGGTGCACTCTACACAGATTTTGAAAAAAAATGTTTTAAGATATATATGAGATGCAAGTCTAGTTTTATTTGAAATGAATTAATCTGAACAGGTTATTTTTACTAGAAAATTAAGTATCTGATATTTGATAATTTTGATTTTTCTTGTCCTAATAAAACGTTCAAGAAAAAAATAGGTTATAAAATAAATATTGAGGTTAAATCTTTTGGTGTTTATAAAAATATTTACATCTTTTCTTCTAAACTTTCTTCTTCCACTTCTCTGCTTTAAATCACCCTTCCTCCTTTCTCTTTTCTCTCTTCTTTCAATATATTTTTGCTTCCAATCTCTCAGATCTTTTTGACTATAAAGTCTATGCTCTTCCCCTGTGCAGTGTTGATTGCAAGGGAGTTTGTTGCTAAGATGAAATATCTATTTCTGGAAATACTTATTCCTAACTTTTAAGGAAATCCAAAAAAAAATAGTGAGTGCTGAAAGCAAAAGGATAATGGATTTCTAACATGATCACTTACTATCACAAAATGTTTCATTTATGAAAACATATCCATACAATTATATAGTTCTCTTGAAAGACATATGAAAGCAAACAAAAAAAATTAAAATGTTAAAATGAACTAAGAATGCTTTTCCTACCAAGAATAGAAATAAGAGATCCTATCATTATTTTTCACTAAAACTTTTTATGCTTTTTTAAATTTTGTTATTAACTTTGGATTGAAATTCCTTTACAGTATTGAGAATCCTAAAACAGCAAGATACTCAGTCTATCAATTATTTAGTAGGTTGAGAATTTTAATTTTACAGTTTTATTTCTTGAATGGTTCAGACCATTTGTAATATTTATGTCCTTATTTCCCCTTAGTTCTCATTTATTTTATGATATTTATTTAACACATTCAATTAAGAATGGTCTATTATGGAAAGTTTTGGTAAGGGACTTTTAGAATTGAAAATGAAATGGTCAAAAGGAAAAGAATCATGATAGTTTTACTTCTCTCCCCATGTGGATTCTTTTTATCTCTTTCTCATGCCTAATTGCTCTAGTTAATACATTCAATAATGTGTTGAAAAGTGGTAGTAATGCATATCCTTGTCTTGACCTCGTTTTAGAAAAAAGGTTGAATATTTCTCATCATTCAGTATCATGTTAACTAGGGTTTATTATATATAGTTTTTATTATGTTTAGGTATATTCTTTTTATACCCATTTGTTGTGAGTTTTTATAAAAAATGGATGTTGAATTATACCAAAGGCTTTGTCTGCATATATTGATAAGATCATATGATTTTTTTCCTTTTGTTAATATGGTTAATATTTTTTCCTTTTGTTAACATCTAATTTTCAGATGTTGAACTATCCTTGTGTTACTGGTAAAAATCCTATTTGGTCATGAGGTTGAATTCAGTTTGGCAACATTTTGCTGAAGATTTTTGCATTCATGCTTTTTAGGGATATAGGTCAGTAATTCTCTTTTATTTTGATGCATTTATCTGCTTTAGTATCAGAATAATGTTTGCCTCATAAAATGTTTTTGGAAGCATTCCTTCTTTCCCAGTTTTGGAATGATTTTAGAAGGATGATTATTAGTTTGTTTGAAGTTTTGATAACTAACTGGTGAATCTGTCTATTCCTGAGCTTTTGTTTTTAGGGAAGACTTTGATTAACTTTTCAATTCCCTTGCTATGATTGGTCTGTACAGGTCTTTTGTTTATTCCTAATTCAGTTTCAGAAGGTTGTATACTTCTAAGTAACTGACCATTTCGTCTAGGTTGTCCTATTCATAGGTATATAAATATCAGTCAAGTCTTGTTATAGCCTGTGTTTCTGAGATATCTGTTGTTATTTTTCCTTTCTTTTGAGTTTAATTATTAGTATTTCTTCTTTTGTTCTTTAACTATAGAATTGTCTATATTTAGAATATTTTTTTAAGAATCAGCTTTTGGTTTCACTATTCTTTTTGACTTTTAGATTTTATTTATTTCTGCTCTAATTTTATTATTTCCTTTCTGTGCTAGCTTTTGGTTTTATTTTTTCCCTTGTTGCTTACAATGTGTATCTAGATTGTTTATTTGAGCACTCACTTATTTCTTGATGTGGATATATATTTCTATATACTGCCTTCAGCATACTGTTTTTGCTGTGTCTCAAGGTTCTGGTAGCTCATGTCTTTATTTCCTTTGTCTCCAGGTAGCTTTTTAATTGCTTCATTGCTTTCCTCATGAATTCAGTAGCCATTCAGTAGAATGCTGAGTCATCACACATTAGTGCTTTTACTTTGTGTGTGTGTGTGTGGTTGATTTCTAGTTTGATAACATTATGATCAGTGAAGCTATTTGCTATGATTTCAACCTTAACAAGTTAATTAATATTTCTTTTGTGACCTAATATGTGGTCTATGTTGGAGAATGTTCCATGTGGACTTGAGAAGCTTGTACACTTAGATGTGGGGGAGTGTGGCACTTACAAATGTCTACTAAATCTATGTGGTCTAATACCTCATTTCAGGTTATTATTTCCTTGTTTACTTCTGTCTGGCTGATCTGTCCATTGTGACAGTGAGATATTGAAGTCCCTTGTGACAGCTATATTGTTGTCAATGTCTTTTTTTAGATAATGTTAATATTTGCCTTATATACTTTGGTGCTTACTTTTTAGTACATCTATATTGATAAGTGCTATGTGCTTTTAAAAATTTAATAATTCCTTAATATATTGTCCATCCCTCACTCTTTTTATCATTCTTTTTAGCTGAAATTCCTTTTTTTCCTTATATAAATGTCAGTCCTATCTTTTCTGTTTTCCATTTAGTTATAGAATTACTTTCAGAACACTTACTTTGAAAACTATGTTTATTTTTGGAGCTCAGATGGGTCTCCTGAAGATAGCAGGAAGCTGGGTTTTATGATCCAGATCACTACTTCTGTCTTCCAATTATGAATTTAGTCTATTCACTTTTAGGGTGATTATCGATTTTTAAAGACCTGCTAGGGCCGTTGCAGCAATATTTATAGTACTTAGATTATGGAAGCAATTTAGTGCCCAAAGACAAATTAGTGGATTAAAAATTGGTATATAAATAAAGTGGAATAGTACTTGGCAGTAAAAACAATGAACCCTCAACATTTGCAACAACATGTTTGGAACTGGATGTTAAGTGGAATAAGTCAGATGGGTAAAGAAAAATCCTGGATGGTGTCACTAATATGTGATATATAAAGAAACAAAGCAAAGTGTCAAACAAACCAAACCTTCCTGCCAAAAATAGAGAATGCTAGAAATCTGATTGTAAAATTGTGGCTATTAGAAAGGGGTAAGGATAGTAGAAAGCAAAGGAGAGACAGCCCACTAGATTGTGGACGATAAATGTGGGTGATTGGGTGTTGGGTAGGCATAACATATGTAACACCTCTGAAGAGGTATGAACTTACACCACTAATTTATTTACAATGCTGTAAATCAGTATTACTCAATATTAAGAAAGAAAGTTAAAGTACCCATGAATGGATAAATTCATACTCATTTAGAAAGATTTTAATTCATTTCTCAGGGAAAAGTAAATTAGTTTAGAATGAATATATAATATTAAATATTAGGTATCAAATAGAATATATATACATAGATGCATAGGCATAAAAATAGTGATAAGAAAAAAATCCCTATATAATCATGGCAATATAAAATAACTTTTAAAACACCTACAATATAATCATTGTTTTAGATCACAACTGAAATGTCTTCCTTGAAATAAGTCGCTAAAAGCAAAGTTAGCACACACTGATCAATAATACTATTTTAAATAAGAAAATCTTGAAACCAGTTTTATAGATGGGTAAATGTGTTTTTCCTCAGCACTTTCCATGCTAATAATTTTCCCTCTCTTTTCTGCTGTGGTTGAGTAAAATGGCCAGTAGCAAAATCATTTTTTTCCTGATAACTTGCTTACCTGGGTTAATATACTAACATCAATCAAGGTAATGCTCAGAAAGAAATAGCTATAAACTCTTCCACATGTTTACTCCATACTGCAGCATAGCAGATATGATCTTCATTTCTTACCATGTTTTAAAGATTTATGATCTGGTTGATAAAGGATCTATTGTGGTGACATTTATATATATTCACACAATTACTTGTTCTCTAGTTAATCTATCACTTAATCACTATTCAACATCATTGTACAAGACCCTTTAAAGTAGACTTCATGAACAACTATCATTTAGATTTCATATATAGAGTTGACCACAAAACTAACTCTTTCTGAACTTCCCAATCAAGACTGGTTAGAATGGATGAAAGTAGGACAGATATGGTTTTTTATTACTGTGCAATCAATCGACTGCCCTCGCATTTCCTGGACTTCATATTTCTTTTTCCACACCACACATCCTTCCTGTCATCTTGCTTTGCCATGAAATGCAAGTGACAAAGGAGCATCCTCTGATGTCATAGAAAGCTGATTTTAAAGGATCAACCTTCTAAGAACCATTTTGCTAATGTACTGACATCAACCATTTTGAAGAAATTTGGGTTCTAAAAGTGGCATCTACTGATGTAGTAACTCACATTGGAGTTCAAACTCTATGGAAATATTTTGTAAACTATAAGGTGTATACTTATGGTAAGGATTGTTTTTTTACAATGGATTAAAACATTGACATTATTAACATTAAAAATGTTATATATATATCCATTAGCTGCTTATTTAGTCACTGGTTTTATTAATTTAACACTGAATTAAAATAAATTCTGTTTTTTTCTCCCATATTTCATTGAATATAATTTATTATCTTTTTTTTAGTTTTGTGCAAACCTTTAATAGTATTGCATTTTCTTCACCTTTAAATGAGGTTCAAATATTATAAATAGGAGACAGGTAGTCATAAAACATCTACTGGTCAAGGCATTGAGTATTTCTAATAAATATTAAACACAACGCAGGTGATAAATTCTAAGAAAAAGTTGGAAACTAAAATCAAACCCAAACCTGGCATGTATTTAAATAAACATCTTTTTCTGATTCATACTACAGGCAAAAGATACATGTTTGAAGATGATTCAAACGTGGAAAATGGAAAAGGAAAAGGGAGATACAGAGAGCAGTTATTTGAGATTGAATTTTTCCCAAATCAGGTTTTAGTCTTTCAGTTGAAGAAAAAAAAAACTAATGGAAAAATAAACAGGAATTGTAACTATCATGATATTTTAACTATATTTTATAAGCAACATATATGATATTGTTAATTGTCTCATCTTATTATGTGTCTCAAAGAGAATGCATGCATCTAAAATATTCAATATAGTTTTAACTAAACACCTTTACATTTCATTCCTCATGTAACTAATTTCAGTTGTGATGTAGTGTTTTCAAGTCATTTCTTACTTCCCAGTTTCTTCTATTACTCTTCTGATTGTAAGGTGTTTATGTCACAATTTCTTAGGGATGTTCTCATTCTTTCACTCATTCCAAAGTATTTGTTAAAAAATTTTTTTTGGTGCCAGGTACTATTCTACACCTGGGTGTATAGCCATGAAAATAAGAGAGTTTTTTATTGTTATGTAATATACAGTCTAGCAAAAGAGGTAGAAAACATACATAAATAGCAAATATAAAAATTAATGCCTCTTGACAAGGATTATAAAGGTAATTAAGGATAGAAAGTGATTTAGTGTGCATTTTTCTAGTGGGACAGGGAATGTTTTAACTTTCTTCTTAAAATTTTTTTTGGTAATTATCATACAATATTGGTCATATTTGTGTGGTTGTATTGTATACCTTACTCCCCACACACCACCCTTTTCACCCTTCCCCCCACATCCCCCTCTGGTCACTCCAATTCCTCTCACTGCAAACTGTTGGCCCATGTTATGCGCAATGGTCTTTACTTTTTCTGGAACTATGTCCATTTTTCCTGGGTGCAGACTTGCACTACATGACAGCAACAGATGAGTCTGCTCAGATCTCCAGGAGTAGCTGAGGCTGATAGTCAGGTGGAGCACGTCAGGAGCTTGTTGTAGGGCAAATGGGGTACACTTCTTCAGGATCCTTTCTGTTGTCTGTCCTCTGTGGCTGGTTCTGTGCCATACAGTTCTGGTACCTGGTATCTGGGAATCTAACTCCCAGCTTCTGGTGGTGGAGGCGTTCCCGGATGGGGCAGACTTCCCCAGGTGGTTGGTCCAGCTCCTCTCCACTCTCATGTTATTAGTCCTGCCATGGGTCCACGGACACATCATTGTGGCTCCCCCCTTGGTTGGTAAAGGAGGGAGCCTTACTCATGTTACGCATTACTGTGGACCCCAGCGCCAGAGATCCTGCAGGTAGAAATTTGTGACAGGTCACCTCAATCACTGGTTTAACCTTCTTGTCTCAGTGGTTCCTGACAGGCTGCTTATCCCACCCAGGTGTTGAGTATATCCAGGGCTATTATTACTTGCACATGGAGGCAGAGGCCTGCATCTCCAGCCTGAGATCCCTGTACCTGGAGTCCCAGAGACCCTGAGGGTCCCGGTGGCATAGGACTTACCCTTTCCCCCTGCCTTGCCTGCGGCCTAGACTGCAGGGGGGTTGTGCTGGAGCTCTTCTCCAAGGGTCTTTGCAGTTTGAATGGACCATAATTCCCACCTCTGGCCAACAAGGCTTTCTGGGCCATGCCTGGGAGGCAGAACCTACTAATCCCAGGACAGGGAATCTTTTAGACAAAATCCTAGAAAGAGCTGAACAAAAGCAAGGTGAAGAATCATCTGAGAAGTGTAAATGAATAATTGAAAGTATAACTGGGAAAAGGTGCTACTAGAAAGGCAACCCTGAAGTTCTAAGTCACTAATTCAGTCCCAGATAAATAACCTTTTTTTTTCAAAAATATGTTAGGTAGCTTCTTTTTATATGATTGAAATAACTGCAGTAATGTACGCTAGAGACATATTTTTTTTCCATTGAAAACATTCTTCTTTATTCATCCTTCAGGCAATTTCAGGTTCACTTTCTAAAATGAACTGATTTAATTTTATCATGATTATATTAAATATGTTAAACTTTGCAACTCATTTAGATTTATGAAGAAAAAACCACATAATGAATTCTGGCATGACTTCAGCTAAATTTGGAAGTCAATTTCTCAAGAAATCAAAAAGTCTGTTACATTACTTAGTAGGGATCAGCTTTGCTTCTCCAAGAACATGTGATGCCAAACTAGCTTCATTTTCTAGTTTTTTTTAACAGAATTTTTGGTAGCTATGAAGCATATCTGGTTCTTATGAAAGTAATTGAAATTTGCTTTATAGCTTGTGTTGAGATATGAGCTTGATGTTAGTACTGCTATGTTTCTTAGAAACGAATTGAAAAGTCTATCCTACTTTGCTTTTTAATAGAAGTGCATTGGCTTTGAGGGAGTTTTTGGTAATATGGCTTAGGGATTGTCCTTGTCTTGTATATTTCAACAATTTTATTAGTGACTTAAATACATAAAATAATTTTCAAGTCATTCCATATGTTCGACTGATGTGATAGAACAATGACATGAAGTTTCATGGGAATAAAGGTTAAGGTTTTCTCCTTGGATAACAGAAAAACCAACTGTGAGAAGGACACAATACAGAAAACCCAGTTTAATAGAATCATGTATGGAAACAGTTTAATGTGGTTAAAATCTCCAACTTGTCATTTGAAAGAATCATGCCTAGAAAAAGGGTGATTCATTCTTTGCTCTATATTAGCCAGACCATATACCATTTTCAGTTTTAGGCACCAAATTATATTTAGGAATATATTAGGAGGAAAGAAACCAAGTTAGTAAAAGAGCTGGAAAGAATATTCTGTGAAGAAATGTCAAACAAGAGGATATTTTGCCTGTTAAAGAGAAGATTTGACAAATAGGAAGAGTGAAAAAAACAAACAAATGAAAATGAGATTAGATCAGATTTAAGCTTAACATGACTGTAAGCAAAAAATGAATTGGTCCAAAGACTAACTGCCTTACATTCCTTGGGTTGTTGTAAACAAAAATTTCACAAACTGGGTGACTTAAACAGCAGAACTTTATGGTCTGAGAGTTCTAAGGTTATGAGTCTGACATCAAGGTGTTTGCAGGTTTGGTATTTTTATGCGCTGTAGAAAAGAATCTGTTCCATCTTTGGTATTCCTACTTTTGTAGCTACTGTACCTCCAGCGCTGCCTTCATGTTCATATAGTATTTTCTCTGGGTATTTTAAAATTTCCCATTTTTTATAAAGATACATGTTATATTGGTTTAGAGTTCCACTTTCAGTATGACTTCATCCCAATTAAATATATACCATGACTATGTCTCTAAGGTTACGTGATGAGGTGCTGGGGATTAGGACCTCAACATATGAGCATGTAGTGGATGCAATTCAACCCATCATGGGACTAACTGAATTGTCTTCTAAGGATAAGGACATGATTTTATCTCAGATTTTTTTTTCTTTAAATATCAGTAGCTAAGAGAGTAATATACGTATTTGACAAAGACATTTTTAAAAAGACCTTTTACCTCTAACTCATGTATTTACATAATTTAAATCTTATGTAGCTAATACTTTTCATTTATCTAATTTCAGTAAACCCATGTTACCTTAATAACAAATAAAAAAGAAAAAATAGAATATAGGGAAACAATTGTGAATGCTTAGTAGAAGTCATCAAATTAAAAAGATGTAAGCATATATCAGCTCCCGAATATCTTCTTTCCTCATTTAAGAAACCCAAACTGGAAATTTTTTTCATTTGTTTATTTTTTTGAAGTCAGAAATTTTAGAATATGAGTTATCAGTGAGATTCTAGAAAGGCAATATAGGATTGCAATCTATGGAACATTCAAAGAAAAGACTTTGGCATTACATCAAGAAGGGAGACGACACCTATCTTCCACATTTTCAATAAAAAGAGATGTTTTCATTATGTGTTTGGTCTTTTAAACACATGAATTCTGGTCTTTTAAAAATCTGGATTATAGTTGTAATGGCAAAAATGGAACTGGAAGTTGGATAAAGAGCTAGGAAGACTGCATTGCAAGTGCTTTTGTTGAGACTAGGTCTCTTTTGCCCATGGAACTGTAGGCTCACATTGCCCAGGGTACCATGGAGGAACTGTAGGCTCACATTGCCCAGGGTACCATGGACTCAAGCAATCCCCAGCCTCAGCTTCCCAGGTAGCTGGGATTACAGGTGCGCATCACCACACCCAGCTATTTTTTCGGAACTAGGTCTCCATTCTCCTGAGTGGGACTCGAACCATGATCCCTGGTCCCCACCGCAGCTTCCTAGGCTGCCACTTTACAGGCATGCACCACCATACCTGACCTTTTCTTGTGAATATTGAGCTTCTCAGTTTCAGTCTTAGTAGCAAGAAGCCCTGAATCATTAAGGATAAATGGGACATATATAATATCCCTAGCATTTCTCCTAAAAAAAGATGGTAAAATTCTAGCAAAATCTCTTTTGGTTCTTGCTTTTTTTTTTTTTTTTTTTTTAAATGACAGGCTTGTGAACTGAGTCTTAATTGACTCTACCATTTATTACTGCTATTTCACTGTATCAAATGTTTGCACTAGTAATTTCAGTGGATAGCTTTACTCCCTTTTAAAATAAACTAAAAGTCTAGCTGAAGCTCCTCAAAAAGTGAACTGGGATCATGGTATTCATTTTCGATGAGGCGGTATATTTTTTCCTTCAGTTAACTCAATTTGACATTTTTGGGTTAGGATAGCACCATAGAAGTGAGTCAGAATTAAACTGACCTGTTGCTTTTTAATACAGAAAAAATAAAAGAGTAATTACTATTTAGAATCTTATTTAGTGAATATTTGTCATTTGTATAATTTCAAAGGAGAATTTAGGCTAATTTTCTAGTGAAATCCATTTGATATGATTTGTTAGTCATTCTGTAATCCATCAAATGTTCTTTCATTCTGCTTTTTAATTTTTTTAAATTTTTGCATATTTTACAATATATGATTGTATAACTGCCGATCCCCATGGGAATACCCCCCTCCCCCCACATCACACCTCCCCTGGTCACTTTGCCTCCTTTCTTTTTGTTGTTTGTCCATGTTTAGCACTTTAGACTTTTTTTTTCTGGATCCATTTCCTCATCCTTGGTGAGGGTGCGATTTCCCCGGACTTGGTAGAACGTGCTGTTTATCTTTACTGTACTGCTTTTGGAGCACCCTGTGGCTTGTATGGTTGTTTCTTGTTTCTTGGTGGGTCTCATCTCCGCAGTTTGTGCCACGTTTTGTTGCTCCTTCAGTCATGCTTCAGGTTTGGCTTTGGGGGCATGACTCCTCCGTATATTTTGGAAGAGCAGATCCTCGAAGGGACAGCCATCAGCTGATGGTAGGTCTCCTCCCTTGGGGCTTTGCTGTGGGGCCACTGCCATTAGACAAGCCTCTTTTTTTTTTTGGTGAGAATAGGTCTCGCTATTTTTGCCCATGGAACCGCAGGCTACCACCATTGCCCATGGTACCACAGACTCAAGCAATCCCCAGCCTCAGCTTCCCAGGTAGCTGGGATTATAGGCATGTGCTACCACGCCCAGCAATTTGGGGCTAGGTCTCGCTGTGTTGTCCCTCGCAGGTCTCAGACCGCGTTCCCTAGCCCCAGCTGCTTCATAGGCTGAAACTTACAGGCACGAGCCACCATGTCCGGCTTTCAGCAGTATCTTCCCTCTAAACAAAGAGGGTGTGCAGTGCCCTTATTGACAGCTTCTCTGTGCTAGGTTTCTGTTCACAGCTCCTCAGTGACATTGTAGGCATCATATTTTGTTTGTTCTCCCAGTTCAGTGCTGGGTGGTGCTCACCCTGTTCCCCTTGAGTCCTGCCCGGGTGGCACATTTTAAGGGACTTTCCTCCAGTACCTCACTCGTTTGGTTTCTGTGGATGAATAATTGTCTTAAGATATCACTCCTGATTAGGGCTTTCATGTTGAAGGCAAACCCAGAGGAGACTGTGGCAGATGTGCCCCCCCCCACAACGCACCCTGCTTCTTCAAGGGCTCAGATGTGCGGTGGGGCCCACCCGGCTTCTCCCCAGGTTGACCCCAGCCCCACATCAAATGTTCTTAATACAATGAGTAAGATGAAAAAATAATAATACTAACTTTTATAAGGTGTTTTATAGTTCCAGGAATTGTTATTGCTTTTTATTCACTCAGTTTTCTACTCTTAGAGGTTTACCTTTGTTACTCCTAGCTTTTCAGATAAACTGAGGCAAAAAGAGATTAGATAATTAGTTCAAGATCATATAGCTGACAAATAGTGTAACTGGGATTATATTACATTTCAGAGTATATAGAGCTAGGAGAGTTTTAAAGCAAAGTTTAGTTAAGTTTAGAAATTATCATGTGTATGATATATAAGATATATTTTAGCTGAGGAAGGTTGAAAACCACTGGATGTTATTGTTCTATATTTTTTCCTAAGTAATCTTTCAATGACTATCCATTTACATACTACTTTTGCATTATCTTTAGGGCACTGTTTGGAAAGTTAAAAATTTAAATGTTTTAAACCATATGTTTACAATGAAGCATTGTAAGAGCTATAAATGAAGAGGAAGACTTTATGAAGCCTTGAAATCATGAATATCATGGTTCTGTTTATCTGTATAACCGTTTCCTCCTCCAACCCCCATAGAGTGACATATGACAAAAACTTATTATTATTTTTCGTGATCCTGTGATTGACTGGGTTCAAGTAGTTGCTTCTCACCTAGGTTCTCTTTTGTAGTTGCATTCACAGAGGTGCTGGGATTTGAATTATCTCAGTTACAAGTTCTGTCTGAAAAGGTGGACTGTTCAGCCTTTATCCTGCTGCCTGTCTATTGCTTTGGGACCTCCTGGCTTCTCTGTTTTCACATTATATCACATCTTCCTGCCTCTCCATATAACTTTGGATTCTTGTTGCATGCTGGCACAGGGTGCTCACATTTCTAATACAGTGGTTATTTTAAAGATGAATGAAGTGGACTTTTCCAGGTCTTTTAAGAGCTAGCTGCAATGGTTATAGTATCAGTTCTTCTGTCTTTTATTGTTTAAAGCAGTATAGCGCCTGATCAGAATTAAGGAAATCAAGAAATGGAGTTACACATTTAATTTTTTTCTTTATTTGAATAATTTTATTTGCTTTTGCTTCATGACATACCTTTAAAGGAGACTACTTAAGGTCATATTTCATGTGAGCACATGAAATGAGAGCTATTGTTATAACCATCTTTTTATTTTAAACTATAGAATTTATTTCAGGCTTAGAACATATAAATAAAAGAAAATTAGGATACAACAAGATATCAGTATACAAATTAGGATACAACAAGATATCAATATGACAAATACTACAAGTTTTAAAACTTTATGACCATCTAAATTTTGGATATAATAATAGAAGTAACAAATGGGGATGGTCTCCAATATCCGAGTTAGGTAGGATTTTTTTTTAAAATAATTTTAAAAAATTTTGTGGGAAGAAAACAAGTTTCATAGATAGGTATACATATTACAATACCATAATTACAAAATTATAACCATGCAAAATAATATATTATTTACTGATGTGTGATTTAAAAGTTTCAAATACCACTGGCATGGCAAACATCAGGTCCAGTGTACTAATTATTATTTCTGGGAATGTATAATGGGGAATAGTATAGAAGTGATACCCAACAGAATGTCAACTATCTCTGTGATAGTTGTTCTTTTTTTAAAATTTAATTTATATTTTAAAAAATTTGCTTATATATGTGTACTTATATTTATATTACATTATTGCATTACTGTGTATCCAGGGCTTTCCCACTTTGCTAACACCTATTAACCATCCTGATCTTTTGTGCTCTTCACCTCCCCCACCTTTCCCCCCTCCTCCTCTCTCACTCCATTGTTCAGTCCCATTGATTGTTTTTATTTTTTCTTATTTGTTTGTTTGTTTTTCCCTATATCCATCATATAAGTGAGACCATCCTGTATTTATCTTTTTCTCTTTGGCTTATTTCTGCTAATATGAATCTTCTAGTTCCATCCATATTGCTGCGAATGACATGTCCTTACACCAGTAAGAATGGCCCATATAAATAAAACAGACAACGACAAGTGTTGGCGCAGATGTGGAGAAAAAGGAACTCTCTTACACTGCTGGTGGGAGTGCAAACTGGTCCAGCCACTATGGAAGACTGTGTGGAGGACCCTCAAACAATTGAAAGTGGACTTACCATTTGGCCCAGCAATCCCACTACTGGGAATCTACCCAGAGGACATGAAAACACTAATTCAAAAGGACACCTGTACATGCATGTTTATTGCACTTCTGTTTACAATTGCCAAAATTTGAAAACAAACCAAATGCCCCCAAACAGACAATTAGCTAAAAAAAACATGTGGTACAAATACATGATGGGATTTATAAACTGCCATAGAAATTTTGGCACCTAAACAGACATGATTTGCATGTAATAACAGAAAGAGAACAATACATATAAGTTGAGATACACCTGCTAAACAGTTGCCTAGACTTCGCTTCCCAGTCAAATGACTTGCCTACACTTAGTCATAGATCTGTGGAACTCTAACACAAGAGGCAAAAGTTTCCTGGCTCATCTTTGAACAAGTCATTCCTACTCAGGATCCTGGGTGAAGAACTTGGGATGGGTATATTTCAGAGTTTATTAAGAATACTAAAAAAAAAATCTCTAATTGGTCTGCTTTCTTGTTATTCTTGCCTCTTAGAGAAAATTGATCACAGGAGCTTCCTCTGAATGGTGTATCTAATTATGTAATTATCAGTATCTAATGATGTTATCCAAATTAAACCTCTATCATCCCAGTCAACCAAATTCAAGGGATAAGTGTATTGAAACACAAAAAACCATTCAGGACCATTAGGACTAAAATTTTCAGGTAGGAAGGAAAGCCTAAGATTTTATAAGTTGCAAAGTTAATAGTACAATGATTTTAAACAAAATTTGCAATGTTAGGATAGGTCTTGTTTTAGGATAGGTCTTATTTTGTATAAGATAAGAATTGGTTCAAGATAATGTGTTTGTATGGAGAGAGAAGGCAAGGGATTGTTACCTCCACACATAGAAGAAGCCAGGAAGGACCCTTAGGAGTATCTGATGTATTTTAGGTATTGATTTTACTCTCTTTGCAATGTTTATTTTTTTTTCTATCAAAAGTTATTAATCACTTTTTAAGTAAATGAAATATATTCATAGGGTATTTTTATAGATGTAATATAATTACATGGGATATGGATGCCGTATGATTTTGATAAGTGAAGCAGTAGGATGTAAATTAACTATTAATATACTTCATTATTTTATTTATAAATTCTTTTGTTTCCAGTAATCTGAATTCTCTAAGAATTCAGTTTTATATGTGAAGACTAAGGTTTTTAATATCTTTGATTGCATTATTTTCCAGTACTATTGCCTTTAACAGTGCCAATCTGTGTTACCGAAAAAAACCTGAGCCTCCTGCTATAGATGACCTAGTTCTGATGACTTTATCATCTTCATAAATGGTGAAATCATATAATCAAATAGTCAGGTTGATTTTTATTTAATTGTCTGTGAAAATAATCAAAAGAAATATAAGGGCTATTTAATTTTGAGTCTAGACCCGTACCAACATTTCAAATCCTTACAGAGGAAGTACTTTCTGTGCTTGTCTGAATAGTACTGAAATTGTTCTAGTCAAAGAGAAGTTGTTGAATAATGATGAGTTTTCCTTAAGCTCACCTAATCTATTTTTAGGTACAACATAATGAATGAGAATCAAATCATGTCTTCTGAGAAAAATGGCAATAACACTACATGGCTGTATTATTCCAAAAAGTAGCAGTTGCTTCGTACAAACCTTTACCCCTAATCACACAAATCATTAGGTAATATTTCATTTAATTAATTAGAAAATTGTGAGTCAAAAGCACTGTTTTCAAAACCTGGGGGCAGTAATCTAAATCCAAATTCTTTCCTACTAAACTTTTTGTGTAAGACATACCATAAAGCAATTAAAGATAAAATGATTCATAAAGTAATTACAATAGCTTTCTTACCTCAGGGAAAAATAATAAAATAATTTATTTATATATTGAGGCTATTAAGAGTTTGTATGTCAAAGAAGTAAATGCAAATATAACTAACTCAGTTATAAGAAACAGTTCTCAAAAATGGGAAGATGTTTGCACATACATGATATTCCATATAACAGTAGAATTAACTAATCTGAATGTAACTTATAATTTTAAAATATTATGTATTTTTCTTTATTACTAATTTGAAAAATTATTTGTAATCACATTGGTTTTGTTTTTATTAAATTGCAATGTTTTTATAAATGAGTATATATTTACCCATGAGCAAGCACTATTGCTATTTTTTATTTTATAGTAAAAATATTTATAGCTAAAAAACTACATATAGGTCACTAGAGCAATTCTAGAAGTTTCTTAAGTTTTGTAATTTTTATTTTAACTTCTATACTTAGAATTTACATACTGCCTAGTTCTGAGAAGATTTGAAGTTGCTTATAAGATTAGACATAATACAAAACAAGGCAATTAAGGATGAAATGAAAATTATTATCTAAATATAGTAAAGGAAAGAAGGAGAGCAAACACTCAAGATAAGGTGATTGTTAGATCTGGGTCAGTGATCTTGGTTCTTACTTTACCACTACCTAACACAGAAACTCATGGAAATATGGAGCTTTGATTTGTGACTAGAGAAACCATTTGGATATGATGATTATAAAAACATTGAGCCTGAACTCAGGCTATAATTTGATAGCTTGCTTGTGGAATATTTTATAGGCCAAGGATCAGTGCCACTTCATTTAAATTACTCATTGTTTTCAAATATGCACTCATACAATCTCATGCCTCCATTTATTGCACTCTTCGGTTCTTTTATCTGAAAAGTAAGATAATGCATGAAAATAAAAATATGAACCTTCCAAAATGGCATAAAATAAAAACATAAGGTATCTTTAGTACCTTTAATTTCTCTCACCTTCTGTCCTTTCCACAGAAGTAGCAATACTTATTTTTTTTTTATTCAGGTAACACGGGTTTATATATGTGCTTGGGTATTAGAAATAAAGGTTATCTTCCTTTCCTACCTTGCTATTTACATTACATTTTTCCCCTCCCACTCTGGTACCCTTAGTTCTAGAGTCAGTTTTCAAAGGTTAGTTCACACTTCATCTCTTTTGTTTTCCTATATTTCACACAGTGACCATCTAGTATTTGTCTTTCTAGTCCAATTTATTTTGCATCTCATAAACCCTTGAGCTCCATCCATATTGTTGAAGATGATTGGAGTTTATCCTTGGTAACTGCGTGGCATTCTGTTGTGTGTGTGTGTGTGTGTGTGTATGTATGTATGTATGTATGTCTCCCTTTGAATCAGTGTTTTTGTATTTTTTGGGTAAATACCTAGGAATGGAAATGCTGGGTCATATGACATATATTTTTAAGATTTTGAGAGACTTCCCTGCTGTTTTTCATAGGAATGGGTCACTCTATCAGTATAAGAAGTCCTACTATCAGTATAAGAAGATTCTCTTTTCTCTATAATCCCCCCAGTCCTTATTTCTGATCATTTTGATATGAAACATTCTTGTAGGTATGTACTGATTTCTTATTGTGGTTTTGAATTGTATTTCCCCAACCATAGTGGTAATGAACATTTTCCTGTGTTGTATTGACCATCTGTATGTCTTCCAGGTATTTGTTTAGCTCTTTTGCTAAATAAGGTATTTATTTAGCTCTTTTGCTCATTTTCTAATTTGGCTATTTTCTTTCTGTTGAGTTTTATGGGTATTTCTATAGATTTGGATATCATTTCCTTGTCAGTTGGATGGTATGCAATTATTTTCTACCATTCAGTTTCAGTGATGGTTTTCTTCACTGTGTAGAAGTCCTTTAGTTCATGTATTCTTATTTAAAATTTTTTCATTAGTTTTTCTTGCTGGTGGAGAGGAATCTAAAAATACTTCTCTGAAGCCCATATATGGACTGTTTTTCTTATTTTTGTTTATGTATTTCATGGTTTCAGGTCTTTCATCCATTTTGAGTTAATTTTTGTGTATGATATGAGATAGTTTCACTGTCTTTTCCCAACACTGCTTAAAGGACTTTCTTTGTTCAAATTTGATTTCTTTTTTATAAATTAACTATTCATATGGATTTATTTTGGAGAGCTCAGTTCTAGCCCATTGCTTTGTGTTTCTCTTTCTGTAGTACCATACTGTTTTGATTATGATAGCTTGTAGTTTGACTCCTGAAAGGTTATGCTACCTCTCTCCTCCCCACCTCCCCACCCAGGATAGTTTTTGCTTGTCAGTCTTTTGTGATTCCATATGAATTTCATTGTTTGTTATATTTATTTGAAGAATGCCATGGAAACTTAGGTGTTGCTTTGAATCTGTATTCAGTACTTTGGGTAAGATGGTCATTTAGACTATGTAATTCTCCTAGTCCGTGTGCAGAGGATATCTTTCCATTTTTTTTAGTGTTTTTGAAGTACCAATTTTGACATTTGTTCCAAGATCTTCTAATAGCTGTCTTCATAAGTCCAGTTACTATAGTGATGTTTATTTCCTGATTATCAAATTAATAGACTTTCTACCAATATCAATAGACTTTCTACCATTGATACAGTAGCTTATTTACTAAATAACTTTCCAAATGAATGGAGCTCATTTAATGTCAACATTTTCTCTTCCATTTTTATTAGTCGTATTGTTATATATTAATTACTTTGTTAAGAAAATGGAAAAGTTTTAGCTGTACTTAAATTTGTATTTTTTATATAACTTCAGAGTATACTTTCACTCCACTCAAGAAAAGGAAATTAGTGTCCTTACATTTTCCTTTATTTTTCCTACTTTTCCTCCTGCCCAGGTTTTTCCAGTCCTATCTTATTTTTCTATAATTAGTATTTTAAATATACAGGATGAAAACTGATGACTGGAGAGCTAAATTCTGTTATTCAGAGTTTAGTGTTTGACACTGATGACTATTCTTAAAGGAAATGTATAGGTAATTTGTGAAAATGCAAAGATTTTGTATGAAATTTCCTTCTTATTCTTCTCTTGAAAAATGGAAGATTTGGTGCTACTGGCTCCACAATTCTGCTCTTCAGTTATTGGTTGGAGCGGAATAGTAAATTCCATCTTAGAGGAGGCTTACACTGATTTCTTCCCAATTCTTTCATGCAGTTACTTTACCTCCTCTCATATAAGCTCTCAAGTTTGTGTAAGGTCCTTAGTTAATAGTATTTAGTTTCATTTTGTAATTATTAAATGATCCACACTTTTTTTTTGTAGAGTGTTTTCCCTTTGTGTTCTGGGATATTTCCTTGGTTTTTAACTTTAAAAAAAATAAATAGAATTTTATGTCTTTTTTTTTAAGCTATGAGCATTTTGGTTACATTATGAATGCTAGTCTGATGAAGGTTACTAAAGTTTATACAGAGACTTTATAATATAGTTAAATGCTATGGTAGAGACTTTCAATAGATAATTATCTTATACCATTGATATTTCAGATATATTCCCTTTCATGGTTAGTATTTTCTGAGGGATGTATTCACTCATTTTTATTTTGCATTTTGTGTTCTTTTTTTTACCTAATCATATTCAAGATTATAGTAGCTAAAACTAATTTAAGAGAATACATTTTTTACCATTATGCAAAGTTCAGAATTTTAAACCCACTGATTCTTAAACTCTAAATCTGCTTCCGAAGACAAAGAGCATAAATCTTGATCCCATTTCTTCAGTATTTCAAGTCTTTTCTTTACCAAGAGTTGGTTGTTCTGTTTACTCTAGACTGCTGGAGAAATTCATATCTTTACATGAGTAGACACTAAGGCAGTTACTGATCCTGGGACTGAAGAGGCATAGATAATATGAAATACTTCAATTTGGTATTGGATTTCATTCATATAAAGTGCAATGAAACATCTTAACTGAAAATTCGAAGTTGACAATCTTAAGTTGCCTGTGGTTTATTTTGGGTGCTTGGGATTTTATTGTCACAGAATAATTTAAAGGGATGCAAAATACAAGGAAGGTAAAGTTCATTTTTTTTTTTAAGACAAACGACAAATCCAGGTTCCCAAATAGCTGGAACCAGGGATTCAAAGGAAACCATTATGTAACTATATTGCAGGAATTCCTTTTTTTCTTGCACTTGGTATACTAAGACTACTGGAAAGAAATTGGAGATATCGATGTCTAGGTTTGCATTGTTTTAACATATGTGTGTCTAAACAGAAATAAAGGTTTATAGAGACAATATAGTAACTTTTATAAAAGTCGATTCACTGCTATTTTCCATTCCATTCTACTCCACTCCATTCTGTTCAATTCCACTACATTCTGAGGAGGTTCTGTATTGTTATGAATGTAGTAATAGATCATATTAGGGCAGAGATTTATTGAAAAAATTGAAAGCATATATTGAAAGGCAAGCATAGGAGTTTCATCTACTGGGCAAAAGAGTTACAGTATTTCTCATTTTCCTTCTCTTCATAAACTGCATAAATTACCAGTTTTCATTTTATCTGCCACATCTCCTGTCTATGCCACATCTCCCTGCTGACTTCTGAGTAACTGATCAGACTATGAATAGATTGGAAGAAATTGATCTTTTGTACTGATCAGATACCTCAATTGTTCAGAATTTTCTAGGCTTCTGACAGACCTTTGTCTCTTTGTAAGTTCAATATTAGGGTTGCATTTGAAATTTCTCTTCTTAGTATACAAACATGAAACAGATGTGCAGATACTTCCATTACTGTCATTTAAAGTTTGGCATCTAGTTGGTATAATGTGCTCTCTTGTTGCCTATTTTATTAGTTAGTATACTTAGCTATACCAGTCATTTGTATAACATTGGCTTACAAATTCTATTCATAGTTAAATTCAGAAAATTTAAAATTTTTAGATGCTTCATCATGGTCAATCTAATAGGATCGTATATTCTAAATACAGCTCAATGGCAGTAGTTTGTACAGAATGTGGGGCAGGTTATAACCTCTTTTTATTGCTATCTTTCCTTCTTTCACTGCTTTTGGCTTTATTGGTTAGAACTTGTAGTTTTAATATTAGCACATTTTTCTTGTATTACTAGATAGTCTTTACTGTCTTGATATGTCAGATTTTTAGCTATGGAAAGGGTTCTTAGCCTGTTCCTTCTGATTGTAAGAATCATGAATTTAGGGCTACTCCACAGTCAAAATATTTTAATGTTATTTGAAAGAGTGACTTATTTTGAAAGTAAAATGTTATTAAACTACTCTGGGGACTTTTAAAGATTTCAAAAGTCATATATTTTCAACTTAAGGTCAAAATTTCAATTTCTAAGTCATATAATTATTTCCATTTTTGTCCAAAGTCAAATATTTAGAATCACTGCAAAAAAAAATACCATTATGAATTTCTCATTCAATTAGCTGTTTTCAAAGGACAGTGGAGAACAAAAATCTAGTATTCTTTATGAGAGGAGTAGATAAGAGTTTTATTTGCTAAGTTGTTTTTAAAACAGAATTTTGCTAATTTTTGCAAATGAGTGTTTTAGTGAATACATTTTCTTTATTAAAATTCCTGAGATGGAGTTTCATTTCCTTTCTTATTTTTAAATAAATAAGAGGTCAGCAAATGCACTAATTAGTTTGAAAGACATTTCTGTCTACATTTCTATCACTGTGTTAGAAATAGAAGTTTTCTTTTAATAGGGAGAGTTGATTATTTTTGTTGACTATATTGTTTGGGGAATTACATTAATGTGCTATTATTGATAATGGTTTCTACTCAAAGATTTTTCATTCTCCCCTAATTTTCTGCATTTTTTAAGATCAGGAATAGAGTGAATTTCCTACAGATGGCCAATAGGCATATGAAAGAATGCCCCACATACTAATAATCAGAGAAATGCAAATGAAAAACCACATTGAGATACCATCTTACAACAGTAAGAATGACCAATTAAAAAGAAACAAACAAATCTTGGCACGGATGTGGAGAAAAAGGACACTCACACTGTTGGTGGGAGTGCAAACTGGTCCAGCCACCTTGAAAGGCTGTGTGGAGAACCCTTAACCAACTGAAAGTGGAACTGCCATTCAACCCAGCAATCCCACTACTGGGAATCTACACAAAGGATACAAAATCACTAATAAAAAAGGACAACTCTACTAGCATGTTTATTGTAGTAATGTTTACAATTGCTAAGCTATGGAAACAACTCAAATGCTCCAAAACAAATGAAGAAGATGTGATATATTTACAAATGGAATATTATGCATCAATAAAAGAAGACAAACTTATGTCATTTGCAGCAACATGGATGGAGATAGAAGGAATCATCTTAATGGAAATTAGCCAGAAAGAAAAAGAGAAATATGGGATGGTCTCACTTATGTGAGGAATTTAGAGAAAACAAACAGATAAGAAAATTAAAACTTCCAACAGAACTGAAGCATAGATAAAGGGAGGGAGAGGAGAGTAAAATTAGGGGAGGAGGAGGACACAAGAGATAAAGAAGGTGCACAGGTGATAAGGTGTAAGGAGAATATCAGAACAAACAAAGATGTAATATTTACATATATGTTTGTATCTATATATACAATCAAGAAATAAATAAAAAAGAATAGAGTGAATTTCTAAATAAATCTTAAACCATACATTCATTCTGTTAAGGGGAGAGGATAATATCATGTATATCTTTGAGATATTTTAAAGCCAAAAAGAGAATTTTGATTCCAGATGATCTACAGGTAGTTTCTCTACTTGTCTGATGAATTTTTTCCTAAAGGCATGATAAAGCGCACTAAGAATTTGGGCTACACATTCTGTGTAGTGCAATTATGGGTAGTTTTCACTTATTCTTTTTTAAATTTTCTGCATCTTTTAAAAATAATACATAGTAGTTTTATAACAGGAGATGCCATTTTAATCATTTCAGCCTAGCTCTTTTTCTTGGAAGTTTAATAATAGATATTAGAAGCAATGATAGGAACACTATTTGTTCATTTTTGTTATCTACTTTGACTTTAAATCTGAGTACCACATTTTCTCCTCCCATGCAAATAAATATTTCATGAATGAAAAATTAATTGGTTGATGAAGGAAGTTTGATGTTGACTGTGTGTATATATAAAAAATCTCATAAGAATCTAATAATTAAGAATGTAAACTAATCTCTGTCTACTCGTCACTAAGCGTAAGTCACGGTCTAGAAAAGTGTAGCTTATTTACTATTTTTTCTCCAGACAAACTGATCTGGATTCAGGACTAACCATTTCCAGTTAAAATGCAAGAGATTAGACAATAAATGTAAGAATTTTGTGGATTTTAATAATGCTTTATGTTATCAATATGATATTTTAAAATGGCACAATTTATTTTCCTATCAACAGGGTTTTAAATCCTAGATCACAAATTGCTATAATATTCATTAACATTTCAACACATTTAACATCTGCAAATTATTCTATAAGATTCTTTGGAGTTATTTCTATTTTCTTTTATTCTGGTAAAAGCCACTTTGTTTCTTTGGAGATTTACCTATTTCTTATTCTGTGCAATCTCAGTAAAACTGCCGAAATGCCCTCCACTCTCCTGGAAAAAGTATGGCCACTTTTCTTCAAAAAGAATCTCTCTCCAAGGAATCTGAATCTTTAATCAATCCTTAGGCCAAAAAAAAAAAAAAATAGTTGGAGATGATTCATCACAGGGTACATAGTGAAGGAAGTATCATTAGTTTTTTCTACCATGATTCCCAGTGTTGCTATTCCTCTTATACTTTGTAGAGTATGAACTTGAAGATTTTCTTCTGATTATGAGCAGTTTCTGACCTTATTCTATGTGATATTTCTTTAACAATTCAATTGTTTCATTTTAAAATGAAGCATGGAATCAGAACACCACACAAAACAGACAAGAAAATTTAGTAAAATTGTATAAGGTGAATACCTTTATAATCTCCAGTCAAGGTTAAAAAATAGAGCTTTGCTAAATGAAAGGAATAGAACCATTGCTCCTAAATTCCCCTTGTCACCATGTGTCCCATCTCAATTCCAACCCATTGTTTCACAGCACAGTTATACTATTTTGACATTTAAGAGACCCACTTTCTTGACTTTATTTACAAATTCCTATTTTTGCATTGCCCATTTAAAATTTTTGATGTCTTTGGATTTTTTTGTCATTTTTTATATCAGTATAGCTAAGTTTCTTATAACACATCATTTACTATTAAAAAATACTTGTATTATCATTATTTTAATTGGAGTGTTTAGATAATTTACATCAGTTCAACTATTGACATATTAAGACCAAGTTTGTCACTTTATTTTTAATTTTCTATTTGTTCTTTTTGTTTCTCATTCTTTTGTCTTTTTTTCCTGTCTTCCTGTAGGCATAATAGTTTATGGAATTCCATTTTGTTTTATCTAAAACTTTCTATCTTTGATTGTTAATAGTTATACTGTAAATGTATAACATCAAGTCTACTGGTCTGATATCATTGTTTTTCTTTAATGTAAATATTGGATCAATTATATATGTGTAAAATGTCCCATCTATTGGGTTTTTTTAATGCTGTATTGAATCATTAGTAATCTTAATCAAAGTTTATGGTTAGTCATGGTTTATACAATAGAATTGAATCTCAGGCCATTTCTTATATTGTGAAAGTGAATAGTGAAGCTACTTGTTTTGATTTAAAAAGTACAGCATGAAATCTGAAATAAGAGATACAATAGAATAATATAAGCTACACTTGATAAATGAAACAATTATTTTTTTCAAAAATCAATTTTTAAAGGAAAGATAATTCTGCTATAGGTTTATATTCTTACTTGAAACTAATATAGTAGGAAACTGAGGGCTGAACTAATTAGTTTTTTGGCATTCAGAAAATTTCATATTTATTTGAAGGGCTCAGCTAATACATATAATTTTTTGAATTATATAAAATGAGGAAAAGAACCATTTGAAAAGTTAATGAAAAGTTAATGAGTATTTTCACATTGACTTGATTTTAAAGTTCAGTGAAATCATTAGCAACTAATACTACTATAGGAGTGTTTCCAAATCTTATCAATCTAATTTAAAGTATTTTACATGTTCTTATAAATCGACCTTATATTTTGAGAATTTGAACTCAAATTATATTTCAGTAAAAATGGTAAAAGACAGCAATAGCACCAACAGACTAGAGTGAGTCAGAAAGAATACTTGGTATCTAACCAATTGGAGATTATTTCAATTGCTTCTTAGAATTGAGGAAAATAGAAAATAGTCATCTGATTTCCATCAGACACAGAATAGTGCCTTCAATCTGTTTCCTAATCCTGCAGGCGGAAATAGCTCTTGGCTTTTCCTAAACCTCTGACTAGTAATTGTCTTTCTGCCTGAGAACACTCTGACTTAGAAATGCAGCATATTTAAAGTTGACTGTGTCTGCCAAGTGTTCATTAAGGGTATTCCTGTTGAATCCAAAATCATTTATGTTCACTGTGGTCTCTTTGATTTTTTTTTTTTTGATAACCTTTTTCTCTACATTTTACCTTGTTTCTCACTGTATTGATTCATAGGCCTGTGATACAAAGCTAGTTTTCTTCTGAGAGACATAAAATACAGATAGTTGTTTTTTATTGCAAGTATTCTTTTTTGCTCAATTTCTGGTTTGAGTTGAAAATGAGAATATAATTATTTATGTCCATCGCTTATGACCTGGGGTGTCTTATCACTATAACTATTGCACAGATTGTGGGAAAAGAGTAGAAATATGTCCTTGATTCTTGGTGATCTTCAAGCAGTATACAGCTAAGGCAGCAATGTCCAGGAGCCAGTTCTCCCTTTGGTCCTAATGATTTTACGTCACTCTCAGAAATATATTCATGGATATTTATTACTTGTTAAGTTTTAGCAAAGTCCTATTTTTATATGTTGCTTAATTGCTTGTTTCCAAAGTTAAGTTCATTTGTTTTTCTCACTTTAAGACTTACAGATCAATTCTCCTTTCTTATTTGAAACATCTTTCAGCTAAGATAAATGAGCCAAAAAGAACAGAACTCAGTGATGTGCCTTCTCTTCTGACTGGCTTGATGAAAGCTCTTTCTTTCTTTTTGGAATAGGCTGTTCAGGGTCTAGTCTGGCAGGAAGTCAGTCTTTGCAATGTGTTCTCTGCTGGAAGCATTGATCTCCATTTTTTCTCTTTTCAGTTCTTCCTTCTTGATAGTGGTCTAGGGACTATAATTCTTGATGGTATCTGACAAAGCTCCCTATGTAAAATATTCTCTTTCTCTACCTGGGCTCTGCATTATCAGAGACCTGCAGCTGAGAGACTATTTCTGAAAAATGTCTTTGTAGTTCTTCCCACATATTCATAGCTCACATTAATTGTTTGAATATCTAACCTCACTGTGCTGCTGGGAAAAATTTAAACTTAGAATAGCAAATATTGGAAACAAAATTGACCTTACAAAATTGACTTTACCTAGCCCATACTTTCAACTATTTCCGGTCATAAAATCAGTTGATTGAAACCACTGGTTTTATTTGAACTAAAAATGCTTAAACAAAGTTTGAAGTAGGGTGATGAATGTCATTCTGACGGACATATTTTAAAATTTGACCACAATCTCAACAATCGGTGTGAAGACAAAAAGAGGATTGTGAAACCTGGATTATTTTAGTGGATTAGGGAATATTATTACTTTACCTTGATATTTTAATACTTTTGAACAATATCATCAGCTAAATAGGTGGGTAATGAGTCAACAGTTAGGAAGATGTTCAATAGAAATTATAAGAGACATAATATCTACCTTTTCCACAAATTGAACTGGCTATAAATAAGATCTTCAATATAGCAAAAAAAGATCAAGATACCAAAACAACTGAATGTGTATAACCACAAAAACTTTTTTTAATACACAAACTTTTAAATACTACTTTGAGATAGTAAGTACTTTGAAAAACTCAATTTGTCTGTATTATTTGCATGTAATGTTAGTTTTATCTTTAAAAGTCAAAGGTCTGTAAAACTTGTGCACATACAATGAAGGAAATACTTTCCTTTTAATTTAAACAAAAATATCTAATGTTTGTCCTTGTATCATTTTTGGTAGTCTTAGCCTTTGACAAAGACATACAGAGACAATTTATTTCTTGTGAATTAGTACATTTGGTGATTTAAATTATTAGTATACTTTATAGCTTTCATTCTGACTCACGTTTGCTAATAAATGCTGGGTAGAAATAGTTTCTGAAAAGATAAATCTTTGATGTTGTTTTTTTAAATAATGCCAGGTATTATTCACTTTCTGTTTTAAATCTCTTCTCATCCTTTCTCCACCTACTCTTATCTCCTTGACCTAGCATTTCCCTTAATCTGACCAATGACAATATCGGCAGAGATCAGAAGGTGAAAGAACAGGAGGGCAGGATTATTTCTCTTCTTTTCTCCTTCTAGCTCATAGATAACCAGTGGCTGTTTTCCTCTGTTTAAGGTCACATCTCTTGTCCAGTGTCCCTTTACTATTCTGTTGTGTTTCTCTGGATTGTGGTAACTTCATCTCATTTGCTTCTTCAGATCTGGGCTTGATAAAGATTTATACTCTTTATCCAAATAGGGTGCTTTTTCATGCCTTGATAATTTTTCCTAACAAGAGCTAAATTTTTATAGTCTCCATTAGTTTTCTATAGCTACCAAAATACATTAACATAAATTTATAACTCAAAACAACAGAAACTCCCAGTTATGAAAGCCAGAGGTCCAAAATACAGGTGTCAGCCGGCTTGGTTTCTTCTGGAATTAGGTGGAAGAGTTGATTTCATGACTTCCTCTTAGCTGCTGATAATTGTCAGAAATGCTTGGTGTTTCTTAGTTTGTGAATATATCACTCAAATATCTGTCATGATCTTCACATGGCTTTTCTGTGCATCTTTCTGTGTATTTTGTTTATCTGTCTCTTTAAATTTAGAACCAACACTAATCTAGAATGATATAATCTTGAGACTAATGTCTTGATTTTATCTGCAATGACCCTAATGTTAAATAAAGTCATATTCTGAAATTTTCGGTTTTGGGGAACCCAGCTTTGACCCATTATGCTCTGCTCATTTAGCTCTCCTTACTTAATCTATAGGATACTTTACTAATAGAGGCATGTAAAAATAAGAAAAGTTGGGAAATTATAATGAGGAATTTGATATGAGTGCATTGAAAAGAGAAAAATAGCCCGAATAAACTCAAGCTGCAATAGAAATTGAAAATAGTTTGTCTAAAAGTAAAAGTAGGCAAAGTGTATTTCTACTATTTCAAAAGGACACTTTTCTCTAGAGATCCTTTGGATGATACACTCCTATTTCTCATTGGATATATCATACCATACACAAGAATTTACTCAAAATGGACAAAAGCCTTAATGTTATACCCGAGACCATAAAATATTTAGAAAAAACTTAAAACAAAACACTACATGACACCAACCACAGAAACATCTTTGAAGACTCATCTCCAGAAACAAAAAAAAAAAAATGAAGGAGAATATAAACAGCTGGGGCTACCTCAAAATAAAGAGCTTCTGTATAGGACTCAATGGGAGAAAATATTTGCACATCATAAAACTGATAAGGGATTGATACCAATAATCTACAAAGGGCTTGCACAACTCAGCAAAACCAAACAACCCAGTCAAAAAATGGACAAAAGAGCTAAAAAGACACTTCTCAAAAGAAGAAATGTAATGAAAATATGTTCACCATCAAGCTAATTACTAGAGAAGTACAAATCAAAACCATGATATACCACCTCACACCTATGAGAATGAATCATAATAAGAAAAACTGGAAAGAACAAATGCTGGCAAGAATATGGATAAATGGAACCATTTTACATTGCTGATAGGAATGTAAACTGGTCCATTCATTATGGAAATTTGTGTGGAGGTTCCTGAAAACACTGAAAATAGATCTACTATTTGGACCATGATTCCACACCCAAGAATCTACACAAAGAACCAAAATCCCCCCTAATTTCTAATGAAACCTCTACTTCTATGTTTATAATATCTAAGCTATGGAAACAATCTAAATGCCCCAAAATAGATGACTGGATCAAAAATTGTGGTAAATATACACAATGTAATACTACTCAGCAATCAAAAAAGATAAATTCATGCTATTTGTGGTAATATGGATAGAACTGGAAGATATGCTAAGCAAAATAAGTCAGAAGGAAAAAATTGGATTGTGTCACTTATACATAGAAGAGAAACTGAACAAAATGTCAAGTTTTGTTGGCCACAGATCTGAGGTATAAAGCAAGGGTAGAATGGGTAAAAGGGTGAAACAGTGGAACAGGAACACATAGGACTATGGTGATGGATCCTGGGTCCTGTGGTGGTAGAAGGGGGTTACCCCTGAGGGAAGCAATCTAACATTGTACAAAAACTAGCAACGATGTAGGAAAATAAATTTAATACAAAATATAGGTATAGAAGTAGGAAACCTATGATGAATACTTAGAAATATATAAAAAGATCACAGATCTATATCCAATGAGTCAAGACCTTTCTTGTAGTCATGATGGGTTAAGCATTTTCACTAACCTTTTCCTTCTCCCGCTATGTAAAAATGCATAAGATTTTATTTCAGTTCAGTAACTGTCAATAAATCCACTTTATTTCCTTTAACACAACTCAAAAAACCCTCTGGATTTTGGTTGTATGTGTGGAGTGTGTGTATATGTATGTTTATATGTATATGATATGAAAGTTAATTCTGTTGAGCCAAATAAATCTATATGCCTCATCCCTTTCAGAATGTTGCTTTAATTGACTATTTTATAAAAATTTACATATGCTATACATATGCTACATAATAAACAGATATTTCTTCTTGCCATTCAGCTAAACACTCCAGTTTTAAATGAAAAAAAGTAATGTTTTCCCACTGTCCTTTGAGCAACTGATTTGAAAGTAACAAATCTTTTCATATTTGTATTGAATAATCTACTAAGATTTAAAGTCTTTTTCCACAACACAATTAATAAATTGTACAACTATAGGTCTGTACATATTCATATTTCTTTCAAATAAAAGAAAATAAAATACTATTATATGAGGTAAAAAGTGTGCTGATGAGTAACAGAGATAAATAGGACATGAAATAAATTACTTAATGAACAGTTCATAGTTGTGACTTGTTTAATAGGTTATAGTTGACTCATATTGCCTCTTCCCATTAATGACTGAGCATAAACCATTTTTTGTTGTGAAATTTTATTCAGATTTAAAAAGAATAATGTAGGTTATGACAAATTTAACTACAGTCATCAACTATACACCAGCCTATTGCTTTCAGATTGTAGGTTGAACATATGTTTTTAAAATTTTAATGTGTCATATATTCAGAACTGTTTTGTGTTAATATATGGCTTTCTTTGATTATAACATTGGAAGAACATTAAAATTTTATGAGAGTTCTATAAAATTCAGCAGTTTGATGGAATACTAAACAGAGTAATCACTGTATTTTATGGTGATCATTAGGTGAAGTCACTCTTTCAGATCATTAGCTTTCTGATTATTATGTAAGGACAAAGATAGTTCCTGGGTGTTCAGTCTAAGACAATTAAAAATGTCTTCAAAATGGTTACCATATGCCCCCATAATGACTCAAACATTAGGACAAAAAACCCTGACATGTGTAATCACAGGCTTAATCTAATAATTAATATTCTTACTTTTTTCTATAGGAGATTAATAATCTTTATGTGGGGGGGGGGCTTCATAACAAACCTTTATAATATTGTAGGCTGTCTTAGTGTCTTTATTTCAACTAATGACAGTGTGAAAGTAATATAGATAATATGCTAACAAATGAGTGAATGTATTTCAATAAATATTTAAAAAAATAAGCAGCAAATCTTTTGCCCAATAATCTGTAATCCTTGCCTGCTTCTAATATTTTTGTTAGTTGTACTTTTTTTGATGATAGCATTAAGAAGAGTAATCAAGACCCCAGGATGTTCCAGTTTTCTTCAATTTATTACTACTATTATTTAGCTGTACCCAAAACCACCATAGCATGAGGATGAAAGAGCTTTACTATTTCCGGGATTTCTAACTCTGTGGTATTGATCACACAAAACTATTTATTTGCTCTAGCTGATGAATAAAATAACAGCTTGAATCAGTTTGAATCATTTAAAAATCCCCAGCACGAAGATTCATTAAATTATATAAACCATCCCCTCCGATACCCACCCAAACCATTCCCTTTCATATCACACACTATCTAAAATACTTCCAAATTTCTTTTTAGATTTTTTTTTGAAGGCTTAGTTGGCTAAAACTCAAATATTTGTATCCTTGGTTCCACTACTTTTACTTACATGGACATTTTATAACTTTAATGACAGGGATGAGGGGGCTCTTTATCTGACTGTAACCTGGAGAATATATGTCCATTTTAACCTCTGTGAAGAACTTCACTGAATTCAACTATTAATCTTATCTGTAAATGAATGTAACTGGGTCTTTTTCTTCATCTCAGTTTTGTTGACAGTCATTTTGATTACTTCTTATTTTATTGACCAGAGAATTTTAAATATTCTTCCCTCTTTTCCTGAAATGCCATATAAATAACTTATGTTTTGATTTGAGTTTTCTTGCTTAATAAATATCTTACTTCATGAGATGCAGCCAGAATTACCTTTCTGCTCTCCAGTCTGAGTTGATGCTCACTTCCAGGCAATAGCCATATTTTCAAGCAACAATTAAGTCCTCCATTACTAAGTCTGAGGAGAGGAAGGTCAATTTCCTGGCCCAGAGTTTGTGGCAAACTCTTTCTACTGAGTTGGAGTTAAGTGATGGATGCCTGCACTTCACCTGCATTTTTTCTTCTTTTCTAGGCACCAATTTCTTTTTTTCTTTTTTTTTAATAGTTAATTTTTTTATTTATATATAAATTTCACAACTTTGTAATCTCAAGGGTTTGCCCCCCCTCCCTCCCCTCCCTTCTCCCCCTTTCCCTCCTGTTCATAGTTGTGCATTTCATTTTGGTGCTTAGCTTGTTTTGACTTTCCTCAAGGCTTTTATTTTTTATTTATTTATTTATTTCCCCCCCCTATATCCCTTACATTAGTGAAACCATTTGGTTTCTGCCTTTTTCTTTATGG